>CM076577.1:517975934-518271827 GCA_034641835.2 Pinus albicaulis | reverse complement strand
TAATGGTGAGCTTATTGGGCTCCCTATAATCTGGACACATTCGCCATGATCCATCCTTCTTGTGTACCAATACTACAGGAGCAGAGAAAGAACTTTGACTAGGTTGAATTATACCCGCCTCTAACATTTCTGCAATCATACATTCAATTTAGCTCTTTTGGAAGTAAGGATATCTATAAGGCCTGATGTTTGGAGGAACACTTCCTGGAATCAAATGAATAGCATGATCATGATCACGAATAGGTGGGAATCCTTTGGGAGTTTCAAACACCTTGGAATGATTGTCCAAGACTTGTTGGAGATCTGCAGAAATAGATGATTTTGATGTCGGAACTTCTAGTGAGCATAATTGTGTAATTACGCCTCATTGTTCTTTCTTTAGAAGATTTGTCATGACATTAGAGCTTATTATCCTTCCTGGCTTCCCTTCAATACCCCGTAATTCGACTTCCTTTCCTTCTGAAAAAAAATTAAGAAAAGTTCTTGAAAATTAAAAGCTACCATCCCCAAAGATTGTAACCATTGTACTCCTAGTACAACATCAGCACCTCCCATAGGAATGGAAAGCATTGGACTTGTCAACACATATTCCCCCATGGTTAGCTTGATATTATGGCATTTTCCAGAACAATTTATAGTTCCTCCATTTGCAACCATCACTTGACATTCTGGTGCTGGGTATAGGAAACAATTTAATTCCTTGGCTACCTTACAATGAATAAAGTTATGGGTGCTACCTGAATCAATCAACACTATTACCTTTTTCTTCTTGATTTGTCCTTCTATCTTGAGAGTTTGAGGAGTGGTAATTCCTGCCAGTGCATTACATGATATGGTCGGATTCATTTCTTCCTCTTCTAGGGCCGGTTCCTGGTGTATATCCTCTTCTTGTTCATTTTCTTCTTCTTCTTCACAATCTATGTAAAATAATTTATTTTCAGCACACTTATGACATTTAGTGTATTTGCTATCACAACTGTAGCAAAGCCCTTTTGCTCTTTTTTCTTCCAATTGTTGTGGTGTCAACCTTGTAGGTTGTGGAAATCTAGGCGTAGCAACACTTCCTTCTTTATAGAATTGAGTGGTAGGCTTCCTTGTGGCCATAATTTTACATTCAACTTTTCTTGCCAACCTGAATGCCTTCTCCAATGAATCAGGTTCCAGAACGCGAACTTCATGTTGGATGTTATCCTTTAAAGTGCCTATGAAGAGATCAATCCTATGTTCCTCTGGAATATCAGCTACCCTTATATTCAATTTTTTGGAAGTCCTCAATGTGCTGCCCCACTAAACCCTTTTGTTTGAGATTTATCAATTGGCTAAAGAAGGTGTTGCTCTTTGTATCCTCATAATGTGCTATCATTTCCTCTGTAAAAATTGACCGAGTGAAAATTTTTTTACGGGAGCAAAGCCATTGATACCATACAAATGTATTTTGTTCTAAATGTAAAGTTGTGTTGTAGCTCCTACAACACCCTCCAAAAATACATAAAATCATAACACACACTTCAAAATTTTTGGAGCCCCCTTGAAACTAAAAAAGAAAAAATCCAAGTAAAGTTTTAAAAGGCAAGTCGCTAAGTCGCATATCCATTATTTGCGACCCATGCGACCTATGCGACTCTGCGACCCTAAGGTCGCATAGGTCGCCAGGTCGCAAGAGTCGGAATTCGACCACTTTGCGACCTTGCGACCTAGCGACCTCAAGGTCGCAAGGTCGCAAAGTCGCAAAATGAAGTTTTAAAGAAATTAGCGACTCAGCGACCTTTGCGACCCAGCGACCTTAAGGTCGCAAGGTCGCAAGGTCGCAAACTTACGACTTGCGACCTCATTAAGTATCCGCACGTGCGACCTTTTTATATAAGGTCGGGTCGCTAGGTCGCATTTGTGACTCTCAGCGAAAACCGTGGAATTGCTCTGACAGGTCGACTGGCGCGTTTTCTTCCGGGTAAGTTGCCTTTTCCTCCCTATGTTTCCCTCTTAAGCATTCCTTGCCATTATTGAGCCTCCCCACGGTCTTATTTATTTGCTGGAAAGGATGAAGAATTTTTCTTTTGAGTTTCACCGTTGTTTTGTTTCCCACAAACCCCAAGGTCACCCGTCTCTTACCTATTTCCTCATGGCTGTGCCTTATGGTCAGTTTAGGCCCTTTCAAACCGCATACTTTTCCCGTTAGGGAAAGATTGGCCGTGAAGTCGCGCGCGCGCGAAACCCTCCGGCAGGCGCAAGTGCGACCTGCGACCTAGCGACCAGGTTGCAAGGTCGCAAGGTCGCAAAACTCCTACTCAGCGACTCTGCGACCCTGCGACCTAGTCGCAAGGTCGCGAGGTCGCGTGTCAGTCCTTTTGTGGATTAGCGACCCAGCGACTCCCAGTGAACAGTCAATTTACCTTTGCATGTGTAGACTCTATTTAGCCATTATCATCATGTCTTTCTTATCCTGGGATTCTGTCTTGAATGCAGCAGGTGAATCCAGAGCAGACACAGTACCGGTCCTCTCCGACTCAAGCAATATGGCACCCCGGGTATCCCGAAGGAGAAGCAGGCAGGTGGTGGAGGAAGAGTCAGACACAGACATACAAACATCTCCGCCGCCAATATACAGAGACACCCTTTGCACCTTCGCAAAGGAGGATAGCCTTAGGTGGTATGAAGTATATCGTGAATTCGCCATGCCAGAAGAGGAGTTCCCAGAAGATCTCCCGGACCGTGAAGTATAGCTGAAAGTCAAAAAGTCCAAATTGCACCTAACTGGGTCGCATCCCGCCATCTTTCCGTGCCCAGAGATGTTGGACTGGATCATACAGAAGACGGATCCAAAAAGCTTCGCAATCCGAGATAGTGCAGGAAAAGATTTCGCAACATTGGAGAGTTCAAGAGCACAGGTCTACTACTCGCTACCCAAACCAGAGGTGAACTTCACCCCAAGATGGTTTGCTGCAAATGAAGTACCGACGGTTGATACAATTAGAAAATGGTGGGCAGAACCAGACAAATTTAAGATCAAAAAGGACCAGGAGTATCCAGTGGCCAGTCTAAGGAAGGTGTATAAGTTAGTGGCCGCCATGATGTGCAGAATATACGGGCGTTCGGACGCCACCACCTTCAACGGAACATGGGCAACCATCATGGAACACGTAACAGTACACGACACTCGGTTCAATTGGGCTGGTATATTAATGGGCTCCATGCACACAAATTTGGCTTCAGCTTTAGCCCCAGATGAGGGAGTGCCATCGGAATTCTACATGGCTTCGTATCTATTAGATGCTGTCTGTGCCCAGATGCATGTTGAAGGATGGCCACATAACTGGGACCCCGAACAGACCCAGGCGATACATTTGCAGACCAAGGTATTCTGGGAATCCAGGTACAAGTCAGACATCGAACAAATCTCTCATATATTCATTCCCGCCCTATACGGGAAACTATTTGGTCAAGACACCCCCTGCATGTCTTGGCGAGCGATGGAGACACTGGGTCAGGTGGCACACTGGTTCCCATTCGCCGAATTCACAATCATCCGAGTATTTGGCTCGTTTAAAGCACCACATGCTCTACCTAAGTTTATTACCGATAAGGTGCTCATGCAGGAGGTATGTTTCCAAATGACCTCGGGCTTCTCTAACGTCCTTACCAAAGGGAAGAAGAAACCTTGGCCTGCTCTACCTCTCACCATTGGTGCTTTTACGGTCAAGGATTCCAGAGAAGTAGCGCGTGAAGGGGAAGAGGTGAAAAGCTATCACTTCAGAAATCTGGATTGCCGAACTTACGACCCAGTCAGGATAGTTCCTGAACATTGTAAAAGGGCCAATTTTAGATGGAGTTATCAGCATGTCGAGCGCCCGGCTGAGGACGAGAAAAGAAATTGGTATAACGCAAACAGGCATCTCGCTCCAGGGATCGACTCTGACCGAGAAGAAGAAGAGCATCAGAACTTAGGAAAAAGAAGCCAGAAGCTTGGAGGCTCTTCTTCCTCCAAAGATAAAAGAACACAGACCGGTACGGGACCTGACACCGCAGATCAGCAAAGGGAAGCAGAAGCCCAAGCCAAGAAGGAAGAGGAAAAGAAGATGAAAGAGGATGAAGAGAAACGTAAGAAAGAGGCCAGGACAGAGCGGAAAAAGAAAAAGGAGGAGGAGAAGGAAAGACAGGAAAAGGAGGCACAGGTGGCGGCAGAAAAGGCACTGAAAGAAGAGCTCGACAAAGTCGATCGTCAGAAAAAGGCAGAACAAGCCGCCGCTGCAGAGAGAAAGAGAAAAGAGGAAATGGAAGCAGAGGCAGAGGCAGAGCGCCGGAAGAAAGAAGAACACGACAAGGCAGAAGCAGAGCGCCGGCAAAAGGAAAAAGAAAAGGGTCAAACGCAGGATGAAGAGGACGAGCTAATAGATGACATTGACCTATCTCCCCTGGATATCCCTGCAGGTGGTGCGGAAAGTACCCTCAATGTTGACGACTTTCCCGGGGAGAAAGAAGAAGAAGTCTTCGACTTGACCAGATTGACTTTTGACCAATTCTCTTTCAAGATACGGCAAGAGAAAAGGAAATCTTTAGCGCAAGGCCATCCCGCCATCTCTACGGTCGCCACTAGAAAGGACATAGTCCCAGACACAAGGACTAATCCTGTTATGATAGCATCAGCAGGCACCGCTTTTGCCGCAGCCACAGAGGAAAATGTCACGAGGATGAGCAGGGAAATTATTTCTTTACAGAACCAGCTAAAAGCGGCAGAGCAGGAGAAATCAAGGCTAGAAAATGAGATGCTCCAGCTCCAGGGTAGGCCCGCCCAAGTGAATGAGGTCCCACTGGCGGTCAGGAAGGAATGTGATGTGTTGGAGATGACAATGAGGCAAGTATACCAGGAAATGCTCACCCTGAAACAAACAGTGGCCCCATTGGCAGAGGCACGAGAAGAAACCAGGCAGAAACACGAACAGCTCAGGGAAGCCTCAGCAGCCTTGGACAAAATGTTGAATTGGACAGCACAGTATCATCAAGCTCCCGAACATGTGCCTCGGAAGGATTGGAGTCATACGCAAGAAGCCAAAGTACAAATTCGGATGAGTATGCAATCCAAAGACAAGCTGTCCAAAGATCTGGACAAAGTGGTGTCTGCGTATAATCACCTAATCAGTGGTATCGACTCCATGAACGCTCTTCATCACATTCCATCATTAGGGGCACTAAATGAAACTAAAGACTGGGAGCAGGTAGAGCAGGAAATTCAGTCTTTTCTGCAGCCCATGAGACAAGCTGCTGCCGCACCAGAATTCGAGGCATCACAAGAGAACCTGAATCGGTTGCTTGTCACTCCCATGCAAATCTACACCAAGCTTGCTTCTCTCTCAATGCTGATCTCTCAGAAGAAGGAGACTCTAGTGCCGAATGCCTTAGAATGTATGCATCGAATAAAAGAGGAAAGCCCTCTTGTCGCTCCTATAACAGCAGATTACCAGACTTGGCGAGATTTCCTCAAGGGCAAGAAAGTCGACGTTCCAGAAACCTCAATTGCGCGACCACCTCCATAGTTCAACCGCTGGGTCGCAGGTCGCACCTGCGACCAGGTCGCAGGTCGCACTTGCGACCAGGTCGCAGGTCGCAATTTTGGCAAACGGGAAGCTGAACCGTCGGGAAGCTGAACCGTCGGAAGGCCATAAGTGCGTCTGTTGAATCTATAAATACCCCTGTGGGGAACATTGTAAAGGGCTGCTCTTTTTAGGGACTGAAAGGCATTATTGCATTGTAACTGAAGAAGCATACTCTTGATATATGAAATAAAATACATGTTAAAACCCCTTTGATTGGATGATGCGTTTAGCTGTGACAACATTGTGTGTATTCTGCGTGCAGTTTCAGAATATCTTCTGATTAATGAATCTGTGTTATTTAATAGTATCATTCATGCACCATAGCTATCTGTGATTGTGTTGATGATGCTCAAGTTTATTATTTACTTCATGATGAATGTTAATGAACTGTTTTATTAGCATTTCGTTATATCCTTCGGAAAGTTAAGGGATATTCTTGCCACAAAGAACTGTTTCTTTGGCGGTCAGATTATCCTGCATGCATACCTCATAGATGTGTTGCTAACGACACTTCCTGAGTGTATGCATTCTGTCTATTACCTTGCTACGCACAGTGTCATATATTGGTTGTATACATCAGTCATGTATTCTGTATCGTGTGAATGAGTGTATGTTTGCAGTTTCAAGCCTTCCATGTATGCTTTTAGATCATTCTTCATGTTTTCCATGTTGTCTTTCATGTCATCCATCTTAGCTTCCATGCCCACTTCCATGCCATCCATCTTAGCTTCCAAACCATTCATCTTAGCTTCCATGCCTTTCTTCAAACCATCCATCTTAGTTTCCACGCCTTTCTTCAAAACTTCCATTTCATTTTTTGTTGTTCTTTGCGAGAGCGAAATTTGTTGCACTTACTCTTGTAATTTTGATATGTCATGTTGCCATTCTTCGTCTTCATGAGTCATAGTAGAGCCTTCTAAAGGCTTAATGGGTGTTGAATTATTTTTAGGGGCCATTTTAGAATCCAATACTGATATATATTCTACAATATGCCCTTGGGAAATTTAAATTGATCTAAATTTCGGTACCAATGTAGCCCTCTGAATTATCTTTCGAATGCCACAGGTCTGACCTGATTTGGATTCTCCAAGACAAAGTTGTGTCCAATCTCCCACAATGACCTAATTATGGACTGGTTCAGTAGTGCGAACTTGTGCGACTTGCCACGTGTCACTGTTTCATCCTTTGTCGCTGAAATTGATATCCAAGAAAATAAAGTCTGTGTACTTACAACCACTCTTTACGACACTCCAATCTGATGCCCAGAGAGAGAGTTATTGAACTTTTCCCACGATCACCTCTTTGAGATGCAATTCAGGAGCCTGAAAAAGCACTACCTTCCACAGATCATATCTCCAAAAATATTGCGAACCAAGCTTTGAAATGTTTTGAAACATTTCCTCGAGATTGCAGCTTCGCACCATATGAATTTTAGATTCTGAGCCTTCGTACAAAAAATTTTATAGCGCAAATTCCACGATGACCTGTTTAGGATCCTGAAAAAATACCTAACTTCCGCAGATGATATCTCTGAAAATATTGTGAACCAAGCTCTGAAATTTTTATAAAAGCTTCCTCAGGATTTTGGCTTCACACCCTAAAAATTTCAGCTTCTGAAATTTCGTAGAAAAAAAGTTATAGCGAAAATTCCACGATGACCTGTTTGGAGCAGCGAAACCCTAGAATCCAAAGCTCTGATACCAAATGTTGTGTAACCAACTCCAAAATAGAAGAAAAGAGATATCAACGCCTTAGAAATAAGCCACTTCGACGGGGCAACCTCCAATACATTACATAAATGAAAAATTCTTGGATGATACAATTTACAAAACCTCCTTTCTATATATAGGAGTCCATGGGGCCATAATGTAATCCTAGTGGGCCACAATGTAATCCTAGCCGACCTAACAATAATAATTTAAGGGCACAATAATAACAAAATGGGGGTTACAAGGCTACAATAATAACAATAAATGGGTTACACTAACAACAATAAGGTACTATACTAGTAATATAGGGACCTAACAATAATGAAGTGATTGTTGTTAATTCCATGATTGCAGTTGATCACCAAATTAGATATAATCTCATATCAAAGAATATTGATGATAATCTAAAGCATGTTGCAGAGCCAAAGAAAAATAAGGACACAGTTAAAATTCTAGTAGAAAAGCAAGTTTTTGAAACAAGAAAACTGGAAATTCTGGTAGTAGTTAAACCTCCTTCACTTGAGGTAAAAATTCCTCACAAAATTCCCCTTGTTTTCAATTTTGAGAATGAGATAAAAAAGATAAAGATTCATGTTCCTCTTGTAAAGCTCATGAAGAATAATGATTTCAAAAAGACCTTTATAAAAGCTCTTCAGCCTCCACCTACCAAATTATCTTCTGATTTTGTTAACCTTCAAGATGACAAGCCCACTTTTATTTTAGGTCCATTGGTAGAAGACAAAGATTATGTAATGTTCCCAAATTTTAGCTTCAAGTTAAATGGAACATTAGAGTTAGCAGTATCTTTAGTAGGTAAATAAATGGGTAGGAAAGCCCATAAGTCTCCTAAGAAGGAATAAAAACACTTCAATTGTGAAAGGAGACCCTCTTTGCAGCTCAATAAAACACCTCCATGTGTGAACAGGGATAATATCAAGTTGATTCAGTCTACTTTGACCAAGGCAACAACGCAGATGTGGAGGAACAGGGACCAAGGAAGGAATAATGCAGTTTTGGAGGGAGATGAATCTCTTGATGGAAATGACCTAATTGGGTGGGGCCAAGGGAAATAAAACTCACATTTTATTTAAGGAAGAGGATGCAAGACATTGTTCCTTACGTTTATATTATTATTTTGGTCTGCTCAGACATTTTCTTCCTCTTTCTGTTTAGAAGGGTTGTGTTGTTTAGCAATGGGTGTTACCGAGCGGGAATCCCACCTCTTTCCTTGAGGAGCCTCTTGGAAGAGTTATCGCATTCATTTCCACATCAAGTTCTTAGGCCAAGCTTCATCTTACTTCATCAGCATAGTTTCTACAGGTTATTGTGCTGTGTTGCAGGGTGCAGCAGTGGAAGGGATTGGAATCCCACTTTTCTGAGCTATTTTCTCATAGGAGGGAATTTTCCTTCCATTGGGAGATCTTTTTGGAGAGCTCTTGAGCTCATTTCAAATCTGTGGTATCAGACCACAAATTTCTCCACATTCCCAGTGCTATTCTAGCTAGGGAATGCATTATTTTTTAAATCAGCTTCAGCAGGAGGTCTTGGGGTTTCTTTGCAGTGTTTCCTTGTGATTGAGGGGTTCATCCTTTCATGGGAGGAGACCATTGAGGGGACCCATATCAGATACATTATTCTTCAGCCTTCTACAATCTTATATCTCATGTTATAGTGATTATTCATTTTATTTCTGAAGATCACCTTTCTATTTTGAGTGTATGACAAGAAACCCTTGTCGGGTTCTCTTGTATTTTGTATAAGGAGAATAGATCTCAGTTCTTAAGAATTATTGATCAATATGTGAGTATATCTAATTTTTCTCATAATTTCTATGTTGAAACCCTCATAATAATGTGTTGTCTCTTTTGTGCATAATTTCTGGGTAGCAGTGTTCTGGGGTTTTAGTGATTTTCAGCTACACTAGGTGTGGGAGGTCTGTTTACCTCACCTAGTTCCTTTTGTTTTTGATCTCCTTTTGAATATATATGCTAGATGGATATATCTAATGGATCCAAGTGATTATTTTCATTTTTATAGCATACATTTCTGGAAATGTGTTTTTCTTTGAATGTATTGTTGAGTAGTCCATTTTTGGAATATTTTAACATATTCCCTATACTGCTTATTTTCCCTATTTTGGGATACTACAGTGGTATGAAAGCTTCAATATTGGCTCAGCTTGTGGATATCATGCCATTATACTTCAAGGGGAAGGAGATATGGAAAGAAAAGAGAAGGCTCCATAATGTGAAGGGAGAAAGGAAGAGAGGCTTACAAAGCTTCTTCCAAGATCTATGCAGAGCTTTCAAGGAGAGATGAAGAAAATAAGAATGGATATGGGATCTCCAGAGGAGTTTGGATCTAGATCTGGATCTAGATTTTCACATGGTAAGTGTGAGCATGCAACTACACACCATGATGCACAGCGCATTCAAGCACCCAGATCTATCTTGAGATGGATGAAAGGAGGAAGACTGCCTAAGAGGAGAACTCTTAGTGATTTGTTGCAGGAGTATGAATCTCAAACTGAGAGGTTTAGAGATCATACCAATTTCTAAGAGTTTTGCAGGATCTAGATGGAGAAGAGAAAGCAGCAGGATGCAGATAGATTTCTTGTATCTACTTTTGAAGGTTCACCTACATGTTCAGTTGGAGCTTGGGAGAAGGAGCTAGACTCCTATTTACAGCAACACCATATTTCTGAAGATGAAGCCATCAGAATTGCAATGCTGCATCTCAGAGGTAAGGCCTATGCATGGTGGATTTTTGAATCTTGTTCTTTGAAAAATGCAAACACTTCCTCTTATGCAAGATTCATTGAAACATTGGTGGGAAGGTTTGATGGGAAACTTCCTAAGACACATGAACAAGAAAAACTTAAGAGAACAAAAACCTTGCATGTGATGGAGGAGACTATAAAATTCACTCCACTTCAAAAAACCATGGGAGGAGCTGACATCTTGCATGATACCTTGCTAGAGGCAAGATCCTTATTTCATATTCCTAAACAAGAAGGCACAGGGATCTCTTTTTCACAAAAGGATCCAATTGTTGAGAGGTTGCTGATACACATTGATGAAGATGAGGGAAACAACGCTGTCACATCTAGAGCACATCTAGTACCTCATGCAGAGGAAGGTGGATCACATGCTCCAACAGGATCGATTCTTGTATCTTTGCAAGAAGTTCCCCAGGATCTCATACATGGAGGTCAAAGCACAATCAGTGAGTAGCATGATTGTGAAGCATTGCAGATGGAAGGAGAAGGTAGGAAGGCATAAAAGCATCAATTTATGATAGCAGCATTATGCATAGCTTCGATGGTGATAGATAGGTTGTCACAACCACCTTCCTACTCATTGGGAGTGAGGAAGCATTTTCAGTTGAGCCATTTCAGCTCAAGGACCGAAGTACATGGTAGAGGAGCTATACATTTTCATTATGATTTGCCTTTATTTACTTTATATGAGCAGCATGTTATATTAAGAAGGATAATCCCTTATTATACTTTATATTATGATGTACTTGAGGCTAACTGCAGCATTGAGGTTGGCTATCTTGTTGGTGGTTTGTGGGGGAAGCCACATAATTCTTGGTGTACACCATTGACACCAAATTGTATATTCATGATTCCATCTTATGAGATGACTGTGGTAGAAAATGAGTGGTTGGGAAAGCACTTGTTATTTTTTATTTTGATGCAGGCAAATATCACTGCGATGTTTCCATTGGTGGAACTATGAACCACTCTCCTGTTATCATATGGTAGCTTGTTTTTATTGCATTTTTCTTCCATTTACTGCTAATATTTTTATATTCATGGGAAGCATTGTTTGGAGAGTGCTAGAGGTATTAAATATTCCCATTGGTGGCATGATTCTCACCACTTTACATGTTGTATATTTCAAGAGGAACCATGGGTAAACCATGATTTCCACATCACTATTTTTCCCTTCTTGTGGGAGGAGCCACTTGAAGAACTTGAGGAGGCACTTCATGGTTGAATTGTTTGACGGGGAAACTTGGGCCATTCTTGGAGGCCATGTTATTTCATCCCAAGGATAGAAAAAACCCCATGTTTACCATAAATGGAGAGAGAACCATTTGGATGGAAGAATCCAATCTCTCCATGCAGCCCCAATACATTGTATAAAATCGGGATTGATGATTCTTTTTATGAGCTACCTGGGATGGCTCATTTCATTTGGACGATAGCATGGGTGGAGGAGTCATTCATTGGGAACAAGACTCCCCATTTTTGTCATCAATCCTACTTTGAGGAGGCCATGGGACAGCAAGTAGGTTTCCACTCACACCTTCCACCTTTGATTTATGTGAGCCATTTGGTTTTTCATACTTGGGAGGAAACATTGGATGGCAGTTTTATTGAAGATTATTTTGATGCAGTGATGGAGGCCACAAGAGAAGGAGGGGAGAAATTTTGCTCTCTCTATACATTTTCTTGAGGACAAGAAAATTTTTTGGAGGGGAGGACTGTAATGTTACCAAATTTTAGCTTCAAGCTAAATGGAATGTTAGAGTTAGGAGTATCTTTAGCCAGTAAATAAATGGGTAGGAAAGCCCATAAGTCTCCTAAGAAGGAATAAAAACACTTCAAGTGTGAAAGGAGACCCTCTTTGTAGCTCAATAAATCACCTCCATGTGTGAACATGGATAATATCAAGTTGATTTAGTCTACTTTTACCAAGTCAACAACACAGATGTGGAGGAGCAGGGATCAAGGAAGGAATAACGCGTTTTGGAGGGAGATGAATCTCTTGATGGAAATGGCCTAATTGGGTGGGGACAAGGGCAAGAAAACTCAAATTTTATTTAAGGAATAGGATGGCAACCATTGTTCCTTATTTTAATATTATTATTTTGTTCTGCTCAGACTTTTTCTTCCTCTTGCTGTTTAGTAGGGTTGTAGTGTTGTTTAGCACCGGGTGTTCCCGAGCGGGAATCCTGCCTCTTTCCTTGAGGAGACTCTTGGGAGAGTTATTGCATGAATTTATACATCAATTTCTCAGGCCAATATTTATCTTACTTCATCAGCACAGTTTCTGCAGGTTATTGTGATGTGTTGCAGGGTGCAACAATGGAAGGGATTGGAATCCCATTTTTCTGAGCTAGTTTCTCATAGGAGGGAGGTTTCCTTCCATTGGGAGATCTGTTTGGAGAGGTCTTGAGCTCATTTCAAATATGTGGTATCATATCACATATTCCCCCACATTCCCAGTGATGTTCCAGCTAGGGAATGCGTTATTTTTTAAGGCAGCTTCAGTAGGAGGTCTTGGGGTTTCTTTGCAGTGTTTCCTTGTGATTGAGGGGTTCATCCTTTCATGGGAGGAGACCATTGAGGGGATCCATATCATATCTATTATTCTTAATCCTTATAAAATATTGTATCTCATGTTGTAGTGATTATTCATTTTATTTCTGAAGATCACCATTCTATTTTGAGTGTATGACAAGAAACCCTTGTCAGGTTCTCTTGTATTTTGTATAAGGAGACTAGATCTTAGTTCTTAAGAATTATTGATAAATATATGAGTAGATATACTTTTTATCATAATTTTTAATTTGAAACCCTCATAATACTTCACTATCTCTTTTGTGCATAATTTCTGAGTAGCAGCGTTCTGGGGTTTTAGTGATTTTTAGCTACACTAGGTGTTGGAGGTCTGTTTACCTCACCTAGTTCCTTTTGTTTCTGATATCCTTTTGGATCTACATGCTATATGGATATATATAATGGATCCAAGTGATTATTTTCATTTTTATGGCATACAGTTTTGGAAATAAATTTTTCATTGAATGCATTGCTGAGTAGTCCATTTTTGGAATATTTTAAGATATTCCCTATACTGCTTATTTTCCCTATTTTGGGATACTACATATCAATATACCCCTCCCTTATATCTATCTCTGAATATTCATGATAATATATTGAATAATATCCTAATGGACTCTGGAGCCTCACATAATTTAATGCCTAAGGTAGTCATGGATGAACTAGGTCTTGAAGTAACCGGAGAATACCAATATCTCTACTCCTTTGATTCCCAAAAATTTCAACGCCTTGGTGTCGTCAAATATCTTGCAGCAAGCCTCTTTAGTTAACCATGAGAGGGATGGTGATGGATATTGTTGTATCTAAAATTCCTCCTAGGTTTGGTATGTTACTTTCTAGGTCATGGATTAGAAGGTTGGGAGGAAATTTGCAAATGGATTTCACTTATGCTACTGTCCCTATTTTTGGATAAGAACAAAGAAGAATCTATAGAGAATCTTAGCTGGCATATATAATTAGTGACAAAAAATACCTCACTAATCATCCAATTTATGCAAGAACAAATGATGTTGGTTAAATTTTTTTACATATGGATAATGTTGTCCTATCTACATAAAATTTTCAGATTTTGAAGCCTGCTGGAAAACAGATCAGTCATGAGGGTTCTAAGTTTTGGAAACTTTATTTAGATGGTTCATATTCTAAAGAAGGAGATAGTGTAGGAATAGTTCTCATTTCTCCTTTCAAAGAGAGCTCCATTTTTTCTTTCAAAATTGAATTTGAATTAACTAATAATTTGGTTGAGTATGGAGCTCTGCTGATTGGTTTAAAAACAGCAAAAGACATGAATATTTTAGAAATTTTGTTTTTGGAGATGTTGAACTTATTATTCAACAAATCAGAAATGTTTATCAAACTAAGAATCTCAGACTCAGAGATTATCGGAATGCAATATGGAACATTGTAGAAGACTCATTCATGGATTTTAACATTTATTTTGTTCCAAGAGAAAGTAATATTTTGGCTTACTCGCTTTCTATTTCAACAAGCTCATTCAAGATTCCAATACCTATGAAGCTGAAATATGAAGTGGAAGTTAGGTTCAGACCTCAAATTCCTGATAATGTCAAACATTAGAAATGTTTTGAAGATGATAAGGAGATTAGAAGAGTCATTAAAGACATTGAAGAGTTTTTTGTCTTAAACGTTGATTAAGATGAATATTTCATGAAGGATGATGATGATTTGCAAGACACCAAAAATAAACAAAAACATATTGTTGGTCAACCTATCATTCAACTTCCTACCAATCACATTCACAAGGGGTTAATCCCACTTGAGAAGCTCTTTGATCACAATGATGTCTCAGTCAAACCACAATTAACTGAAACAGAATAAGAATTGGAAGATTTCAACTTGGGCACAGAAAAAGAACTGAGATATGTGAAGATGTCAAAAGCTTTACCAGAAGAAAGAAAAATTGAATATCATAAGTTGTTTTGTGAATTTGTTGATGTTTTTGCCTGGAAATATGAGGATCTTAAGACATATGATACAACTATCAATGAGCATAACATACCATTGAAATATGGTACTAAGCCACTTAGGCAAAAATTAAGACAAATCAATCCACTATTGTTACCAATTATGGAGAAGGAAGTGAAGAAACTTTTGGATGCCAAAATCATCATTCCATTGAGATACTCAGATTGGGTTGCTAATCTAGTTTCAGTAGGAAAGAAGAGTTGTGAAGTCAAACTATGTGTAGATTTCAGGAATCTTCACAAATGCTCCAAGAAAGATAATTATCCATTGCCAAAGATGGAGCATATTCTTCAAAAGGTAACTAGTTTAGACAGAATTTCCATGTTAAATGGGTTCTCCAGGTACAATCAAGTTTTTTTTTGGCCATAAGACCGACAGAAGATATATTTCACTACTCCTTGGGGAACATTCATGTATGCAAAGATGCCATTTGGGCTTATAAACGTCAGAGCTACTTTTCAGCAAGCTATGGACTTTGCATTCATTAGAGAAAAGGAAAAATTATTGGTCATCTATTTGGATGATATTACTGTTTTTTCAACTTCAGATCAAGAACACCTTCAGCACTTGAGACAAGTATTTTTTAATTGTAGAAAATATGGTATTCATTGAACCCAAAGAAGTCTCATTTTTCTCTCAATGAAGGTAAGATGTTGGGCCACATAGTTTCTAAATATGGAGTGAAGATTGATCCTAAAATAGTGATTTCAATTTAGGATTTAACACTTCCAAGATCCAAGAAAGAGTTTCAATATTTCCTTGGTAATATCAATTTCTTAAGAAGGTTCATTCCAAATTTTGTTTAAGTGGTGAAGCATATTACTTGCATGTTGAAGAAGGACAAAGAATTCAAGTGGACAGTTGAATCCAGAAATTCATTTGAGCTGATAAAAAAAGATATCATTGAAGCACCTCAACTGGTAAGCCCTGAATACTCAAAGCCTTTCTTGATCTTCTCATTTTCTTCCCAAGATACTATTATTGTTGTTTTATTACCAAAATATTTAAAAAATAAGGAAGCTCCCATAGCATTTTTCAGCAAAGCTCTTAGAGATGCATAATTGAAGTATGAAATGTTAGAAAAGCATGCCTATGCATTAGTGAAAGCTCTAAAAGATTTTAGAGTTTATATTTTTCATGCTCAAGTTATTTCCTATGTACCTTCATCTGTTGTTATAGAGATATTAGCTCATCCTAATATTGTTGGAAAAAGAAGTAAGTGGGTGACTAAATTTATTGAGTTTGATTCAGAGATAAATCCTATTAAACTATTCAAAGGTCAAGGATTAGCCAAACTACTAGCTGAAGAAAATTGTAGAGTTTTGGGTTTGAATTTCATGGAAGAAAAATTTGAAGGGAATATTTCTGAACCTATAAACATCATGGAAGTGGATGTAAAGCTTTCTGAGTGCAACTGGTATAAGGATATCATCTATTTTCTGCAACATTTTAAACCTTCTCCAAATTATGATAAAAGCAGAGTAAGATCTTTGAAGCTGAAAAACTTTTAAATTATGCGTTAAAGATAATTGTTTATATTGGAAAGATCCTACATGAGTTTTGTTGAGATGAATTGACCCAGTTGAGTCCAAGAAAGTTATTTTTTACATGCATAGTAGTGTGTGTGGAGGTCATCATTATTGGAGAACTATTGCATACAAAATACTAAGAACTGGCTATTTTTTGCCTAGTTTATTTTATGATGTATGTGGTGAGGTGAGATCATGTGAAAACTGTCAGAATTTCACCAGTAACAAACATTTGAAGTGTTTTCCTCTCAAGCCCATAGTTGTTTCTGCACCTTTTCAGCAATGGGGCTTATATTTCATTGGAGAATTTCATCCACCTTCAAGTGGACAACATCGTTGCATTCTTGTTGCAACTGGTTACTTCACCAAATGGATCAAAGAAATACCTACCTGGAATGCTACTCATAGACTTATCATTAACTTTCTGGAGGGAATCATAACCAGATTTACATGTCCATCAAGGTTAGTAGAAAATAATGAAGTTGCTTTAAAAGCTACTCCATTGGTAAATTTCTATGAAGATTATGGTATTCAGCTCACTTAGTCTACAACTTACTATCCCTAAGGGAATGGTTTAGATGAATCATCAAATGAAAGTTTGGTAAGAATCACCACCAAGATATTGGAGCAAAACAAGAAAGCCTAGCATTCAAAACTGAAGTTTTCTTTATGGGCTGACAGGGTGACCATCAAAAATTCTATTAATACATCACCTTTTCAAATGGTTTATGGAACTGATGTTGTTTTTCCAGTTCGATTGGCCATTCTTGTAGCTAAATTTCTGCAAGATCATGGAGTTGAACCAAATGAAATTAACAGGAGAATTTATCAGATCATAGAAGTGCAACAAAAGCAAGAACAACAATATGATTTGGTAAGAAAATATCAGCAAGCTGTAAAGAAAGTTTTAGATAGAGGAACCAAAAAGGAACATTTTCAAATTGGAGATCTAGTGTTGAAATGGGATGCACAGCATCAAAATCCAAGTAAGCATTCCAAATTTGATGCTTTATGGCTTGTTCCTTTAAAAATATCAAATATTATAAAGAACAATACTTTTGAGTTGCAACATCTTGATGGGACAGAACTGTTTGGAAGCCCATTCAATGGGCCCTTTCTCAAAAAATTCTTTCACTAAGGTTGTTGGTGGCCTAAGTTCACTGTAAATACTGGTGTGTTTCATGATAAGACTCCATATTCCAATGAAAAGGCACTGAAACTACAAAATATTCTTAGAGCCTCACAAGGAGAGCTCTATCCCCTATGGAACCAATGTTAGCACATTTCTTTGCTAAGTCATGAGTCCATTTTATTTTTTTGTTTTTAGGAATAGACTTTGAAAATTTCAAAAAAAAAAATTGGTCGTTATTGAAATTTTTGGTAGCGCCTATTTTAGCCTTTTCGGACAATATATTATATTCATGTTTCTGTCTATTTTTATTTTATTCTAATGCTACCGAAAATTCCGGTAACTTCCCCTCTTTTTTAAAATAAAAAGAAAAAGCGCATATGCTTTGTGTCAAGCCATGTGTTATGGTGTAAATACGTTTCAAATATTTTTTAAATGATTTATATCATGTGATAGGAGTGGTATGTGGTCAGTTATATTCAAGTTAAGTCATAGTATATGTGTAGTGTCTAGGTGTCAACCCGCGGTAATAAATCCAACCGTTAATCTTGTCCTAATTGTCAGCCGAGTCAGTTTAATCTAATGTCCAAGTACGTTTTTTTCGAAAGCAGAGGATCATGGATGATCAGACTTAATGCAATAACCGTTTGGTTCGTCGCACATCGACGTTGCCATAAATTTGGGCCAATAAGCCAGCATGCAGTGGAGGTGACTGCCAGTCAGAGATCCGCTTGTTTTAAGCCACCTGTAGCATGTTATTTGAAGTTACGCATCCAATTGAAGATTATGATGGATATCACATGGTGAATACTACATTCAAGTATATTTTTCATCATGAAAATCTATTACATGGGATGGTGAACCAACGTTGTTGTTTTAAAACCACCGAAAAAAGAAGGAGCAGTATCAGTTGTGAGCCTAGCCATTGGAGAACGAGTTTTCTAGAGTTACAGTTTGAGGAGGAGTCTATATTTCAGAGAGGATTTTAGAGGAAGAAACAAGCAACACTTGTTAGGTGAACTATTCTAGCTTTGCCACCTATCAGTTTTTAGAAACAAAGTTATCAATTTTTTAAGATGACTAAAAGAGGAGGGAAGATAAAAACGAATTGAACCACAGGGTACTGACCTATTGGATGAAAATTCGAAGGTGAGAAGATTGTTTTTACAAGAAAGGTGGTACTCTTTTTGCACCAGAGTAGGAAGCTCTCACTTAGGAGTAGCTCAAGAGTTTGCAAACTCATTCAATGGACAAGAAGCCACAGTCTATGGTCTTATATTACAGGTTTGAGCAGGTTCAATTGTTGATCCATTCAACCTTCCACGGGAAGGATAAAGGTGTTTTAAAGGTCAGGTTATCACTGGAGGCGACCTGAATAGTTTCCTAAAGGATGCACACAGAGATCCCAACTGGGCCAAAGGAATTCCAAGAAGCTACCTCAAAAGTGAATGGGAAGAATCTATTAAACTCATCAAGATTTACCTCACTTGTGAAAGGAGGTGTACATTTGTGTTTCTTTATCATATGAGATTTCTCTTTCATGTTGCAGGTATGAAGACCCTCAGTTTGCCATAATTTTTTCTGAAGAGTCTGATAAATATGTCAACAAGGATCCAAAATCACATTGTTGCTTTAGAATATAGCTTGTATCATCAATCTCTCATCAAGGTGTTAGTTGAAGAAGAGTTAAGGAAAAGAAATCATACATG
The DNA here is from genome assembly GCA_034641835.2 of Pinus albicaulis. Classification (NCBI taxonomy): domain Eukaryota; kingdom Viridiplantae; phylum Streptophyta; class Pinopsida; order Pinales; family Pinaceae; genus Pinus; species Pinus albicaulis. The sequence goes on along the minus strand of CM076577.1, from coordinate 518,252,824 downwards.
GGACCATTTCTTGTTTTATAGGGCAGGTCAACCTGCACCTACACCTCCATCCTCACAACAACACTCTCGGTCTACAAAAATAACTAAGAGGAAGGCTAAAAAGGAGAACATCCGTAAGGCCAAGAGTAGAAAAGAAAAATTTTCTTCAGTCAAGGCTGAGAGAAAGTTGGAGAAAGGAGAGAGCTCCTCAGTTGATAAACCCAAGTCTATGAAAATGGTGCCTCCCATTCCCTATTTTTCTAATGTCTACACGAGAGCTCGAAGAGGAAGGTCTACAACTGCAGAGAAATCTAAAGCACATATGCTATCATAAATTCTGGAAGCAGATATTCAGCATAAAATGTAGAAATATAATCATCCCCACAAAGTCTGATGAAGAACTCCTCAAATATGGAGGGTATGAGATCAGTAGCAAGAAGTTGAAAGAAGAAGCCAAACTTGTTGTTGGTACCAGAAAAATACATACCATAGACAGCAACAAGTTCAGGCTTAAGTCCAAGGCTCTACACAATCCAAATTTAATGTCAAATTTCATTGATTTAGAAGAAAAATATTAAGGGTCAAATATAAAGGAATCTAAGAAGAAATATAAAAACAAAACCCCTTCAGAGCAGCACATAGAACCCTTAAAAAGAAGAAAGATCCAAAAGGGTTCTGAGGAGGAGAAGGCCACTGTCAAGGAAGTAGCCACAAGAAAAACTAGATCAAGATTAGCTACTAACAAAAAGATAGACTTGGACAAGCTTGTTGAAGCTGCAGCCCACATGGAAGGAAGGTAAAAATGTTTTTTGATAAAACACGTTTTTCCTTACTAAGTGAATTTTTGAAAAGTAGCTCAGATTTCAAAGAATATAAGTCTACACATTTTTTTCAGTATTTGTTGCTGAGGTAAATCCCCTCTGTAGACAGAGTTGATCCCACTAGCCCTAGGGTGGGTCTAGCCACAAAAAAAACAAGCTATAATATTGATTCCTAGTTAATGAATGGACAGAGATTCAATAGATGACTTACCAGAGGTCCTATGCTGTTGTTGTCGTTGAAAAGAGTGGTTGTCTCTCGCTCCTGATTTGACAAATCACGGTCCACCCGCTTTCACGTTTGGACTCCTGCACACACACAAGAAACAATGACAATATACAACATACTAATTCTCATTTGTAACTATTAGTTAGTTGAAGAGTACTAAATCAATTGCATTAGATAAACAACATAACACAATGATGGAACCAACACCATATTCGAGTATATTAATAAATGAAAGGAAGAGTAAAACCAAGCTTTGACGTCGCGGTCTCCTCCAACAGGGTTCAAGCGGAGCATGTCTCACAAAGGCTCGTGGAGAATTCAGACAGGACTCTCTCTAAGGAATTCTCCTTGGTTCTACCTTCTCAATGGAAATTACTCAGCTATAGTATTCTTCTCCAAGTTCAGCTAGCTTTCATAAAGGGAGAAGGCATGTTTTTATAGAGGGAGAGGGAGAGGTTACAATCCCTATAATTATGGAATGGAGACCTATCTTCAAGGAGTGTTCCATGGGAGGTGGAAACCACTAGCTAAAGAGGGAGATCCATGGCTAATCAACTTAACCACTTCCAGTGACTCATCCCTGAGGTAGTTAGAAGGAAAATTCCACCTCTATTTGTTAAAAAACATTCCTAAAACAGCTTGGTGTGGGCACTACATTGAGAGAAAGTGCTAGGTGGCACCGGCTCTAGTGCAAATATTCCACATCAGCGCGAGGGGTAAACTGGCTACCCGCGCCAAGGCCAAAACATAGGTTTTGTGTGCTTTTTTGAGGATATGTCCAATAGGATAAATGATGTCCTTATGTAGAAGGATGCAAAGAAGGTGTTTGAAAAGTATGAAACTGCTCACAGGTCATGGAAATGACCCTCCAATATGTGGGGCGAGGGATTGCAGGGACGGTGACAAAATGTTGTGTAACAGATGCCCCCTAAAGCATGAGGTTCGAGAGAGAGGGAGGTGTTAGGTCTCTGTAATAAGCAAGATTGGAAAAAGTCCGATCACAGAGTTAACATATTTCAACCAACTTTGGATTCTAGGATCTAGCCCTCCTAAATCCGGAGAGGGATCTCTCCAATATGTACAAAGATGGATTTGTCTTTGAAGTTTGGGGTAATAATATTAGGCTAGTTATGAAGTCCAAGGGTTTGTTTGCTTTTTTGGATGGTTGAACATAGTTGTTGTCTGAGGCGGAAAGGATCTATATGCAAATAGGTTCAAAAGTGAGAAGTTTCAAGAAAAAAGAGTAAACTTTGATCAAGAAGAAAGATGATGGCAGGTTTTCAGTCCATTGGGCTATGGATTCATAAGAGGATTTAATTGAAACAATCAGGTTCAAGAGTGGTCTATGGGGCAAGTCATCTATGCCTAAGGATCTCTTTAAAGTTTTATTTATGGAATGGAGTGATACAATAAGAAAGGGAAATGATAGATGGAGAACAAAGAGCAGCCCAGGATTTGGTAAGTACTTTGAAACTAGCCAGCCTTTGACCAGACACTTAAGAAAAACATAGAAGAAAACTAGGATCTGGTAAGTACTTTGAAACTATCTAGCCTTTGATACACTTTTGATAGAAAACATATATAAAAAAAAGGGGAAACTTGAAGGCAACTTTTGGAGTAGAAGCTAGCGGGCCGAGCGCACCACAAATCCTCTCCTAGCTCTTCTTTACTTGGTTGGTTTCAAGACAATCACAAAGATAACACAGAATGGCCTAAGATATGATAAGTGCTTTGAAACTAGTCAGATTTTAACACATCCTAAGGGAAAAAATCAAATAGTTGAGCAAATAAGAAAGGGACTCAAGGCTAACCTTAATTTCCTCAGTTCATCTTCACACAACATATATTGAAAGTAACATTTAAAAATAGCATTTAGCTAAGACAATAAGATGAGGGAATGCCAGCATCCCTGTACTTAAACTGAATTAAATCATTTTCAAATAACATAGTTGAAAGAGAAAATTTAAATAAAGGTTTCTCAGCCAAAGAAGATTACTGATATACAGTAGGTCCTAACCCTGTTTAAATTGTTCTTTATAGTGGAAAATGAAACAAATTGAAAACATAAACAAAATACAAGCTACAGTGAGAATAACATCACCATCAGCATAGACTAGGATCCCATAAATCAGCTTGTATTGATGCTTCAAACCAGTTACAATATTCAAATCTAGTGTTTTAATCCATCTTTCTTTCACAACCTAACTTATCTACTACAAGCAGAGCTCCAAGAGCCAGTGAAATCCTATCTACAATCAAGGGTCCTCAGCTCAGTTACAATTACAATGCTTCAGCAATTACATTAACAACCAACCCCTCACTCATCTTCTACTGAAGTATTTATAGAAGGATGAGGAGGTAAGTTCTGATGAAAAGATCTCAAAAACAATTAATGTAGAATTAATGTCTTCTTGGCCTTTGGGGGCTCAAATGAAGAGACTATACAGGTGTTTCACTGCATTAACTGATTTACACTCACGATTCAAGCTCGATGGGAGATTTTGTTGACATTTGTGGCTCTATGTGATGATAGGGTTACTCTGCCGACCTATTTTCATTAAATCCTTCACAGAGATAACTCTTTGGCTGCTTTTAAGGCAAAATATTTGACTTTGATCAATAAATTCGGTTCTTGATTGAATCCTTTGAGGCATAGGTGGCGCTTTAGCTGCTTGGAGGAATGAATCTATGTCTTTTGGTGGCGGTGGAGGGTTTCTTGATGAAACACTTTAGGTTTTCCTTCAATCTGTGTTTTAGAGTAGGGATTAGGCATTTGATAACTATCTTAGCCTTAATCCCCACAAATTTGTCCACCTATGCTGTGTTCTGGTTCATTTTTGTCTTCTACCACTGATAGTCTTTCTTTGCATCGGTTTTTCATGATTTTCTTCTTGTGCAGGGCTGCATAGGGCATGTAAGGCATCGATGCCTGTGAAAACATCAACGAGACGTGAAAAAATGACTCTGTGAGTGATTTCCTTGGAGGAATCGAACAAGGGAGGGTCGTCACCCTCCTTCTCTGAATCTTCCTTAAAAAACGCGAACAAATAGTTTAAACCCTGCAAAATGAAAAAACACGTTAAAAATCTGGTTTTATAGGTCAATCTGCTTTGGGGACTGTGCGGAGGAGCGTGGGCTGTTGGATGGCATCATCCAACGGCCAGGATTAAATCTGGGCGATCGATGGTGGAGGACGAATCTGAGCCATCGATCGCGCGGTGATCGACGGTCGGGATCGGGCAACGGAGAGTCAGCGGGAAAATGTTAACTGGGCGATGGAATCGAGAAACTGAATATGAGCCGTCTATCTGCAGAGATCAACAACGGAGATTGAATCTTGGCCACGCAATGACTGTGTTAACGTGCGCGCATGTTGGTTAAAGGTCGAGCAAGTCAGAAGATCGACAATTGTCGGATGGGAGGGCCCAGATCGGACGGTGGAGGTGGATTCCATTGCGTGGTTATGGTACGAAGATTAATGCGTGAAATGATTTGGTGGCACTATGGTTTTGGAACAGTGTCGGGGACACGTGTCGGCCAGCGTATGGAATCACTGGCCGATGGGAAAAAACCACCAACCGGCGGAGGGTGGTGCGGAATGATACCGGCGGTTTTTTGGAATCAGCGCGGGAAAAGGGGGGTCCACCAGGCAAGCTGCGTTCTGCTCCGTCGGATCTGTGGAGAAGATCGACAGCCCAGGTTGAATCCTGCAGTAAACCACATGAATTTAATATTTCACGTTAAAACTTTATAAAATGGGTTTTTTTCAAATTTTCAAAGGAAAATGGACGGAGAAAGGTTGTATTTTCGGTTTAGCGCCTAAGGACTGAGCAGTTGGTCCCGACGCTCGATTATATGGGGAAAAAATCCAGGGGCTTAGCCCAAGGGGGCTAAATGCCTTAACATCATATAAAATGTGCATTTTATAGGATTTTCAATGTTTTCAAAGGGAAATCAAGGTTCGGATAAGGTCAAAAAGTGAGTTTTTAACCTTAGGGAATGGATTTTATGAAGGGATAAAGGGAAAACATATGTTTTTGTGGGGTTTTTATGGAAAAAAGGAAAATGGAGAATGATGTAAGTTGGAAGAAAGGGAGGGGAAAAAGGGGAATGCAGCATTATTTGACTTGGATTTTTGTAGGATATCATAGGTTTGAAGAAGGAAACAGCTGTGAAGATTAACCAGAAACATGAGTTTCATCAAAAAGACTTCAACCACCAACAATTTCAGGACTGAATTTGTTTCTTGAAGGCTGCAAAGAATATTTAGCCACCAGCTGATATGAAATAAAAACATGGGCGGCTAACAGTGGCTCCACTTGGGGATGGTGCCTTCTTGAAGGCATCAAGAATTCAGACTTGATTTCTCTGGGATGCTGACTGGTGCCTGATCCATTATTTGCTCTGGGATGCTGACCATATGCCTCATCCTTTGAATTTCTCTTGCTTTGCTCTGAAAAATAATATCAGTCATGAAAGAAACATGAACTTCATCAATACAACTTCTACCTACCCAATCCTACTGATCTAACATTTTTTCTTCATCAGAGTGCACTTGGACTGGCGAACTCTTTTCACAACATTTTATTCTTTTGAAAGCATAAAAACTAATCTAATTCTACTCCTTATTTCTCCATGAACTCATATTAAACAATTGAGCTCAAATATTTCTCTACCTAATCTAATGTCTGGTGGGTTTAAACTGTCCATCAGACTTCCATTCTCTAAATTCTAAAACATAAATTTAAAAACAACCTAGTCAAGATTAAGTTGTTTGACTATTTGTGATCTATGGCAAAAGAACAAGCTGCACATAGACTATTTATTTGCAGGAAATCAAAAACAAAAAGGGAAGGCTTAAGATCTGAAAGTTGAGCACTTCCTTTATCCTTTTCATAGCTCTGTTTTTTGCTTTTTTCTTTGAGTTGTCTTTGCTTTTCTACTGATTCAGATTTTGGGAAAATTAGAACCAGTCTTTCTCTTTTATGACTCACATAAGAAAACACAGTTTTGAGTCATCATCTATTTGGAAACTTTGGTTCGGATTTTGAGTTTATTTGAACCTTCATTTCTTTCCTAATCTACGTACTGATAAGCCAAGATTAAACAATTTGGAAAATCAAATTTTCTACCCTATTAGCAGTAAATTTAAAACTAGTTAGTCAAGATTAAGCTGTTTGAATAACTAGGGGTGTGTTTCTTGAGGAGTGGAATTTGAGCTTGCACACTTTCAATATTTGTTTCTCTTGTTTGGCATGGGGCTTTTCTTTTCTTGTTTTCATTTCTGCCCTCTTTTCTTTCTTTTCTCTTTTTTTTTTTGTATTTTTGATTTTTTATAACTTTGAATGCAATGGTGGAGGGACTATTCATAATGGAAAAAGATAAAAAGGCTTCAAAACATAAAATGGATCAAGAGAAGTAATGCTTAAGCATCCTGCCATTGACAGGACCCCCAAACAATTCTATTCCATCCAGTTCTTGTAAGAAAAATGCATTGTTTCCAGCAACTGAATGAATAGAGTAAGGGCCAAGCCATAGATTGTAAAATTTTCCATGCTTGCCCTTTTCTTCCCTTCTTGAGTCCCACTTTAAAACTTTGTCCCCAACTTTGAAATTGCTGGCTTTTTCTCTTCTATCAAAGATCTTCTTGATACTATCTTGCCTCTGCAATGCTTTGTTATACACTTCCTCTCTGGTTTGCTGAAGATGAATGGTTTGATTTATTCTTCTGATTATGTCATTTTCTTCAATCTGCAACTCTTGAATTAACTTCATAACTGGTACACCAAGGCTGTTAGGAAAAATTGCATCTGTACCATACACAAGCTGGAAGGGTGACATACCAATAGATTTATTTAAAGTTAATCTGTCAGCCCAAAGTGCATGGATCAGCTTTGTGTGCCAAGACTTTTTATTGTCCTCCAACAGTTTCTTGATTATGTTCACTAAGCTTTTGTTGCAAGATTCTGCAAGTCCATTACCTTGAGGGTAATAGGCTGTGGAGTGTCCCTATGTTATCTGATACTTGTGATAGAATTCAACCATTTTCTTTGATCCAAATGATGCTGCATTATCTGTGATGATCTTGGTAGGACAACCAAATCTGGAGAGGATGTTAGTCTTCATAAATTTTATGATAACTAAATCATTGGCCTGCCTACAAGGAATGGCTTCTATCCACTTAGTGAAATACTCTGTGGCTGTAAGGATCCACCTATGCTGAGCAGAAGATGGTGGATGGATTTCTCCTATGAATTCGAGTCCCCACTATTGAAAAGGAGCTTCAACAGTGATTGGATGTAGAGGAAGGGGTAGCAGTTTTCTTTTGCCCTCGAATAGTTGGCATTTATGGCAAGTAGTGGTCATCTTGTGTACATCAGGAAAAAGAGTAGGCCAATAGAAACCAGCCCTCAGAATTTTGTTGGTTTTTGCCTTCTAGTACAAATGACCTCCACACTCTCCTTCATGGAATTCCTGCTTAATCTTTTCTGCATCAAACTCAGGCAAACATTTAAGCAATATACTACTTGCATTTTTCCAATAAAGACATTTATCAATAATGCAATAGTTTATAGCCTTTAACTTTAGGAATCTTGCCTTTGTTTTTGATAAACAAGGATGTGTATTCAGATTAAGAAAAACATAAACAATATCAGTATACCAAGGAGAATTCACAAAATGGTCTACAATAATGGGAGCTGAGAATTCTTCTTGGTCATCCAAAGCATTAATCATATTAATATCAAGAAATTCACAATTTTATTCGGCCATTAATTTAGCTAGACCTTGGCCTTTGATGAGCTTAGTGGGTTTTATCTCTAAATCATATTCAAGGATAACAACAATCCACTTACCTCTCTTACCATCTGGGTCCTGTGTTAGAATGTCTTTAACAACTGAGTTTGGGACAAAGGAAATGATGTGTGAGTGAAGGATGTATACCCTGAAGTCCTTCAAAGCTTTTACCAAGGCAAAAGCTTGCTTCTCCATAATGTTATACTTCAAAGGGGCATCCCTCAATGCCTTACTAAAGAATGCAATAGGCTGCTCTTGTCCTTGCGGGTTTTTCTATAAAAGGATAGCAGCTATGGTATGTTCTGATGCAAACGAGAAGATATAAAAATATTTTGAAAAATCAGGACTTATGAGAACCGGTGTTTTGGTTAATGCTTGTTTCACCAGCTCAAAGGATGTCTTTGCTTCCAAGGTCCATTTTATCCCTTGCTCCTTCTGCAACATGTTTGTGATATTCCTAAGGAGCTGAACTAAGTTAGGGATGAACCTTCTCAAAAAGTTAATATTTCCAATGAAAGACTGCAACTCTTTTATGTTTCGAGGATGAGAGATTTGCAATATAGCCTAAATCCTTCTTGGATCTATCTTTATACCCTCCTCAGAGATGATGTGCCCAAGAAGTTTACCTTCTTGGAGACCAGATAAAGTCTTCTTAGGGTTTAAAGATATTCCAAACTTTCTGCACTTCTCGAAAAATTTCCTCAAATTTTCTAAGTGTTCTTCATCTGTTTTTGAAAACACAGTGACATCATCAAGGTATATAATGATGAAGAAGCCCAATTCCTCCGAGAAGGCTATGTCCATGGCTCTCTGAAAAGTTGCTCCAGCATTCATTACACCAAAAGGCATTTTCACATACATGAAAGTGCCCCAGGGTGTAGTAAAAGCTGTCTTTAATTGATCATCAGGGTGGACTAAGACTTGATTATACCCTGAATAGCCATCTAGCAAAGAAATTCTTCTAGACCCTACCACCCTTTGTAAAATATGATCCATCTTGGGCAAAGGGTAGTTGTCTTTTAATGAAGCATTGTTTAAATTTCTAAAGTCTATACAAAGCCTGATTTCTCCAGTTTTCTTCCTAACAGACACCAGATTAGACACCCACTCGGAATATCTAATAGGGACAATAATGCCAGCTTTATACATTTTCATGATCTCCTTCTTAACCAAGGGTAACTTTACAGGGTTTGTTCTGCGCAGTTTTGTTTGAATGGTTTTTGGTTTTATTTAAGAGGGATTTTGTGCTGTATTATTTTAGTGTCATAGGACTTAAGATCTTCGTATCTCCATGCAAAAACATCATAAAATTATTTGAACAGCTCTATGTATTTGAGTTTAATGTGAGCTGGCAAAGTTTTGGACAGTTTGATCATTTTCGGTTTTTCCTCACTGCCTATATTGCATTCCTCTACCTCAATCTCTACAGGCTCCAGTTTTGGTTTATTTGCCACATTGTTAAAATCGAACAACTCTTCTAAAGGTGTTAGACCACTTGGCAAACCTTCATGTTTAGAATGCAGAGTTTCTATTTCTTCTGTTTCTGATTCTGCACTCAATTCTGTTTGGTTTCTAAGTTTGCTAGTCTGAAGGTTAATATCTACAAGCTCAGGAGAAGGTTCTTCTTCACCAAGAAAATTTTCTTCACTGCAGTCTGTATCATAGTCTGAATCTGAGCTATGGAGTTCAAACTCATTTCTGAATTGCATGAAGTCTTCTATTTGTTTATCTCCATCAAACACCTGCCAATATTTCTTGTTATCCGGGACAGCTGGTCTGAATTTTATCTGAGATGTGTCATCATATAGCATTGGATAGGCTCTAGCAGCATAGGCCAAATTGTGGGCCATAAGATTTCTTTTCCTCGGGACAAAACTTAAGTTGGATTCCTCAAATGTTTTTAAAAGATCCATGACATCATTCCTATAGGCCCTAAGTCTGGGATGATTTGCATTATACTCCCCATTGAATTGCCTAATGATTAACTCAGAATCCCCATATACATTGATTCTCTTGGCACCTAGCTTTTTCAAGAGATGCAAGCCTAAGAGAAGGGATTCATATTCTGCTATGTTGTTGGAACACTGAAAGTTTAATTTGCAAGAAATACATTCTGTGTGCTTGCTATCAGTGTTAGTAATCTAGACACCTGCACCAGCATTTGTTCTAGTGCATGACCCATCAAAATACATAGTCCAGAGAGGATCATTTTCAGTTTTATTAGTTTGGTCCATGTCCTTTGTATGATTTGACTCCTCAGGTTTTTCATCGGGTTGAGGATTGTTCTCTTGACTATCAAGATTTAAGTTTAATGGATTGATGATTTGTAGTTCAAGACCTATGTTTGGTTTGCTAGGATTTTCCGATACAGTAAATTGTTTCGACACTTCAGTGTTGTATTCCTCTTCCTTCGTTTCAGCCATTGATCCTGTTAAAGTGATTTGTTCTGTGAGGGTTTCATCATTAAGCATGATGAAAGAATCGAGGCCTGTACTCATGGAATACAGAGGGGAGTTTTGAGGTCTATCTTGACTTGTAACTGTGTATTGCATATGAGACTCCCTGTAAATTCTTCTAGTCTGATTGAAAACAGGGATAGTCGCATAGGTCATGTCCATCTGCATAGTCCCCTGTAACTTAGCCCCCCAAGATCTTGATAAAAGAATTCCATACTTTGGGGGTACATCAGCCACAACAACATCCATAACTAAGAATTTGGCTGGAATCTGGGCTAAGTTAACACAAAGGTCTTTGATCAATCCTAAACATTTAACTCTGCTTGAGTCAAAGAAGTACAGGTCTTTGTAAGGTCTGGTAATTTCTAGACCTAGGCTTTCCATCACAGCTTTTGGCATTAAATTATGAGAAGTGCCTGAATCATGCATAACATTGTGCAAGATTTTTTCATGAATATTTAAACTTACATAGAAGGGAGGGACAGGTCCCTCTTGAAACTTACCTTCAATCTTTGGACCAAAAATAAGCTCTGGTTGGTCATCATTAAGATTGAGTGTATCCTCATTTTATTTTATGTTCAAAGCCTTCAAAATTTTATTTCTATATATATGTTGGGTAGCTAACTCGGTCAAGGGAATAGATATTTTGATTCTTGAGATTTCCTATTCCAGGCTGAAAGGAATTTGACCCTTTAAGGTGTTGGTTTCAGCCCTATTAGCTGTCATTTTATCAGCAACGTCAGTTTCCTGATTTGCTTTATTTACATTTGATACAGTTGTTTTAACAGGAGTACTAGCTGAAGTGTTAGCACTACCGATGTTTGCACTCTGTTTTTCAAGATTTTGAGTGTCTTTCTCTTTACCTTTGCCAGAATTATCAGCCACTGTTTTATCCTTTTTTTTTACTATCTTAGGCTTGGTTGCTATGCTGCTTTGAGAAGATTTGTCAGAGGTTTTGTTGTTGAGGGTTTGTCAACTCGATCTACTTCTAAGTTCATATTCCTTTGAAGGTTTAGTCATGGCATTTTCCATGTCTTGACAACAATTTTGAGTATCATCCCTTTTGTCATCATAAGGTGTGTAAAGACCCTCTTTTCTGTTATAATGAACCTCGAAGCTATCATCATCTACCCCAAATAAGTTTATATCATCCTCCTCTATTATTTGATCCGTTTCGTCAACCTCACTTACATAGTTTTGATGAAAGGGAGGAGTGATCTGCTGATCATCTTCCCTAGGTTTGTTTGGAGGTTGGTTTCTTCTAACATTCTGATTCTGGTTTTGGTTTCTGTTTTGAGGAGCGTTTTGATTTAGACTTTCTTGCACTCTCTCTAGAATGCTCATTTTCTTCATCATCTCTTCCATCATTCTTTCCATATTTGAGTTTGAAGTGGGAGGTGTGGAATCCTCTCTGAAAGATACTCTCTTTTCAGCTTTCATCCTTTCTCTTTTCTCCATTAATTTTACTTCCACAGAGAGAGCACCTCTTTGCATATCTTCAAGGGTTGTAAAATCTCTTTCTCTTAATGAATAGGTCATGTCAGCATCAAACCCTTCAGGAAATTTGTTTAAAGCTGAGCCCTGTGGAGGTTTTAATTCTGGGGAAAGTGCATTATACACACTGTTAAATCTGGTACAATAAGCCTGTACACTTTCCCATGGGTTCCTATGGAGATTGTTATAGTTAGTGAGAACTTGTAGAGGGTTCTTCCTTACCTCCCATTTGTTTAAGAATGTTTGATGGAAACCTTGAAGATCATTAATACTATGGGGGGCTAAGCCTTTAAACCATTTTCTTGCTTCTCCCCCCAGAATTTGAGCAAATAGTCTAAGTTTGACATAATCATCATCAATTTCTTTTCTGTCAAAGTAGTCATTCATCTTATCCACATGTTGTGATGCAGTGATAGTATTGCTAGCATCATATAATGGGATTTTGGACTGATAGTCCTATGGAAGATTGACTAATGGTACAGGAAGGACTAAGGGAGCATACCATGCTGCCATGATATGTGGTGGGGATGGGTTGACAAGAGGAGGTGTGGGCTGAAGTGGAGTGGTTTGAATAGTGGGTGAAGGATGAACAGAGGTGGATGGAACAGTGGTAGATTGCTGAGCTAATCTTGGATGAGAGACACCTAGATTATGAAGAAAATGTGAATCAAGAGGTGTTGATTCTCTATTCCCAAGGTGTTCACTTGTTTCCGGAGATGAATGTGAAGACTCAGAATCTAACTGATCTAAATCACCAAATGACCTAGTTCTAAATGGATTGACTAAGTCAGCTTGTGATTGTTGTAGAGCTGAAATATTTTTAGGGACTAAATTAGCTCTTAGGGATGATCTGAAAATAGTTGAAGATTCTATCTTAGGAGACTTCCTAAGGATTCTTTCTGGGTTATCAACTATCTCAGGTGGATCAGGGTCAGGATGGGCTCTAGTGTGGATCTTCCTAGAAGCCACTATGCTATGTTTTTAGACCCAAATAAAAAGAAAAGTTCAACCAGATATGACAATATTTGAGAGTTTAACTAATCTGCTTTCACAATTTTAATCCTACAGTCCTCTGACTGGATTTGAATGATATTATAATGATAAGGGTTTTTCCCAGTGGAGTCTTAAGGTCTGTTTAGGATTGTGGAGTCGCCAGGTGGAAAGTTTAGAGTGTTTTCGAAGAGGTACACTGTCCACCACAGTGCTTTTTGAACGTCCCTTTCAAGGATATCCCAAAACACAACAAACTCTAACCAGAGATTGACTGGGAGGGCATTCACCAGATATGTCACCTCTAAAATAGGATGAGATCCGGAGGCTACCTGGCCCTTTCCAGACTCTATCTAAGAGTATGAAGTAAAACACATCCAATGGTAAGTGAAATATAAGAGCAAGTGTTTTACTACCAATCTGAAATTCTTTTTGGTATTTTCTAAATTGTTTTTATTTGTGGTTTGCAAGAATGTTCTAACTTTGCTTCAAAACTTAGCTACGGTTATGAGACAAATAAATTCTACTCTTATGGCTAAGCCAGCTGATTTTTCAAGGTTAGATAAAATCTTATAAGAATCCTAGGGTTCACCTAGCTTGTTGCTGATTCAAACAAGTTTCATCATGATTACCATTTCTGTGGTAGTGCTCGAAAAGGCTGCTTTTTACTCATAAGGTTTTATGAAGATTCTGGGTTTTCGATCCCCAGCGGAGTCGCCAGAAATGTTAGGTTCTGGTGGCTTCAACTGGTTAATAAAGCAAGTGGTCTATGAACCAAATCCCAAGCTTCTTTATGAATAGTTTTGAATGTGAAAGTTTCTGAGTTTAATCGCCAGCGGAGTCGCTAGAAATGTTAGGTGGCTCCAGCTGGTTAATAAAGCAAATGCTCTATGAACCAAATCTCTGAATATTGTATAATTATCCTTAAAAACTTTTGGGTTTGTAAATTCCCCAGCGGAGTCACCAGAAATGTCAGGTCTCTGTAATAAGCAAGATTGGCAAAAGTCCGATCACAAAGTTAACATCATTTCAACCAACTTTGGGATTCTAGGATCTAGCCCTCCTGAATCCGGAGAGGGATCTCTCCAATATGTACAAAGATGGATTTGTCTTTGAATTTTGGGGTAATAATATTAGGCTATTTATGAAGTCCAAGGGCTTGTTTGGTTTTTTGGATGGTTGAACATAGTTGCTGTCTGAGGCGGAAATATCTATATGCAAATAGGTTCAAAAGTGAGAAGTTGCAAGAAAAAAGAGTAAAATTTGATCAAGAAGAAAGATGATGGCAGGTTTTCAGTCCATTGGGCTATGGAGTCATAAGAGGATTTAATTGAAATAATCAGGTTCAAGAGTGGTCTATGGGGCAAGTCATCTATGCCTAAGGATCTCTTTATGGTTTGATTTATGGAATGGAGTGATACAATAAGAAAGGGAAATGATAGATGCAGAACAAAGAGCAGCCCAGGATCTGGTAAGTACTTTGAAACTAGCCAGCCTTTGACTAGGCACTTAAGAAAAACATAGAAGCAAACTAGGATCTAGTAAGTACTTTGAAACTATCCAGCCTTTGATACACTTCTGATAGAAAACATATAAAAAACAAAAGGGAAACTTGAAGGCAACTTTTGGAGTAGAAGCTAGCAGGTCGGGCGCACCACAAATCCTCTCCTAGCTCTTCTTTACTTGGTTGCTTTCAGGACAATCACAAAGATAACACAGAATGGCCTAAGATCTGATAAGTGCTTTGAAACTAGTCATCTTTTAACACATCCTAAGGGAAACAATCAAATAGTTGAGCAAATAAGAAAGGGACTCAGGGCTAACCTTAATTTCCTCAGTTCATCTTCACACAACATATATTGAAAGTAACATTTAAAAATAACATTCAGCTAAGACAATAAGACGAGGGAACACCAGCATCCCTGTACTTAAACTGAATTAAATCATTTTCAAATAACACAATTGAAAGAGAACATTTAAATAAAGGTTTCTCAGCCAGAGAAGGTTACTGATATACAGTAGGTCCTAACCCTGTTTAAACTGTTCTTTATAGTGGAAAATGAAACAAATTGAAAACAGAAACAAAATACAAGTTACAGTGAGAATAACATCACTATCAGCATTGACCAAGATCCCATAAATCAGCTTGTATTGATGCTTCAAACTAGTTACAATCTTCAAATCCAGTGTTTTAATCCATCTTTCTTTCACAACCTAACTTATCTGCTACAAGTAGAGCTCCAAGAGCCAGTGAAATCCTATCTACAATCAAGGGTCCTCAGCTCAGTTACAATTACAATGCTTCAGCAATTACATTAACAACCAACCCCTCACTCATCTTCTACTGAAGTATTTATAGAAGGATGAGGAGGTAAGATCTGATGAAAAGATCTCAAATACAATTAATGCAGAATTAATGTCTTCTTGGCCTTTGGGGGCTCAAATGAAGAGACTATACAGGTGTTTAACTACATTAACTGATTTACACTTACGATTCAAGCCCGGTGGGAGATTTTGTTGACATTTGTGGCTTTGTGTGATGATAGGGTTACTCTGCCAACCTATTTTCATTAAATCCTTCACAGAGATAACTCTTTGGCTGCTTTTAAGGAAAAATATCTGACTTTGATCAATAAATTCGGTTCTTGATTGAATCCTTTGAGGTACAGGTGGCGCTTTAGCTGCTTGGAGGAATGAATCTATGTCTTTTGGTGGCGATGGAGGGTTTCCAGATGAAACACTTTAGGTTTTCCTTCAATCTGTGTTTTAGAGTAGGGATTAGGCGTTTGATAACCGTCTTAGCCTTAATCCCCACAAATATTTCCACCTATGCTGTGTTCTGGTTCATTTTTGTCTTCTACCACTGATACTCTTTCTCTGCCTCGGTTTTTCATGATTTTCTTCTTGTGCAGGGCTGCATAAGGCATGTAAGGCATCGATGCCTGTGAAAACATCAACGAGACGTGAAAAACTGACTCTGTGAGCGATTTCCTCGGAGGAATCGAACAAGGGAGGGTCGTCACCCTCCTTCTCTGAATCTTCCTTAAAAAACGCGAAAAAATAGTTTAAACCCTGCAAAATGCAAAAAACACGTTAAAAATCCGGTTTTATAGGTCAATCTGCTTTGGGGACTGTGCAAAGGAGTGTGGGCTGTTGGATGGCATCATCCAATGGCCAGGATTAAATCTGGGTGATCGATGGTGGAGGACAAATCTGAGCCGTCGATCGCGCGGTGATCGATGGTCGGGATCGGGCAACGGAGAGTCAGCGGGAAAATGTTGACTAGGTGATGGAATCGGGAAACTGAATATGAGCCATCGATCTTCAGAGATCGACGGCGCAGATTGAATATTGGCCACGCGATGACTATGTTAACATGCACGCATGTTGGTTAAAGGTCAAGCAGGTCAGAAGATCAACAGCTGTCGGATGGGAGGGCCCAGATCGGACGGTGGAGGTGGATTCCGCTACGTGGTTATGGTACGAAGATTAACGCGCGAAATGATTTGGTTGCGCGGCGGTTTTGGAACAGTGTCGGGGACACGTGTCGGCCAGTGTATGGAATCGCTGGCCGACGGGAGAAAACCACCAACCGGCGGAGGGTGGTGTGGAATGATACCGGCGGTTTTTTGGAATCAGCGCGGGAAAAGGGGGTTCCACCAGGCAAGATGCATTCCGCTCCGTCGGATCTATGGATCAGATCGACGGCCCAGGTTGAATCGCGCAGTAAACCACATGACTTTAATATTTCACGTTAAAACTTTATAAAATGGGTTTTTTTCAAATTTTCAAAGGAAAATGGACGGAGAAAGGTTGTATTTTCAGTTTAGCGCCTAAGGACTGAGCAGTTGGTCCCGGCACTCGGGTATATGGGGGAAAAAGCCAGGGGCTTAGCCCAAGGGGGCTAAAAGCCTTAACATCATATAAAATGTGCATTTTATAGGATTTTCAATGTTTTCAAAGGGAAATCAAGGTTCGGATAAGGTCAAAAAGTGAGTTTTTAACCTTAGGGAATGGATTTTATGAAGGGATAAAGGGAAAACATATGTTTTTGTGGGGTTTTTATGGAAAAAAGGAAAATGGAGAATGATGTAAGTTGGAAGAAAGGGAGGGGAAAAAAGGGGAATGCAACAGTATTTGACTTGGATTTTTGTAGGATATCAGAGGTTTGAAGAAGGAAACAGCTGTGAAGATTAACCAGAAACATGAGTTTCATCAAAAAGACTTCAAGCACCAACAATTTCAGGACTAAATTTTTTTCTTGAAGGCTGTAAAGAATATTTAGCCACCAGCTGATATGACATAAAAACATGGGTGGCTAACAGGAGCGATGAAATTCTTTATGAGAACGCGTTCGACCCAAACACTACTGTTAGAAAACCTGCGTGTACAAATACAACTGATATCTCTGATACATGATATGTGGCATGGGCACAACCATCCATAATAGAGTACATAAAAAGTGAGATCCGAGGTATGGACCCAACCATCCAGCAATAAGGATCAATCAAATAGACTCAGGTATGGTCGCAGCCATCCAATCAGAAGAGTCATGTAATAAGTCATAGTAATCCACAAAGAACCCGCAACCTGTATTTCATAAAAAATAACCTAGGGTCTTGCGCTCAATCTCGACCCAAATAAAGTACAAATTCGAGCATGAAAATATGTGAGTTGAAGTCGAACATGTAAGAAAATCATCTGATTACCAACCAGTGATGAAATTTGTTAACAGACACGAGAGAAACCAATAATGACAATGGCTCTCAAGGTACAAAAAGGTACAATAATGACAATGGTTCTCAAGGTACAAAAAGGTATAATCCACAGAATGTGAATAGTGATCTGATGTCGAACACCTGCAGAGTCAGTCCATCGAAGGCCAATGATGTGGACCTTTCATCGAATGCGAAGAACCTGCCATTGAGGCATGCAGGCTCCAAGGTACCAAAAGGAGTCTCTAGATCAGATTCCTAGATAATGAGCTGAAGTTGACTAGAAGTGACCTGATCGAAGGTGGGCCAAAATTTTTCCCACATCATCGACATGAGACAAAGGAATATGATGTTTGTGAATTAGGACCAACAGAGAATCAAAGGGAGGTTGAAAATTTCAGAGGCAAGCTTCTCTTGAACATATCGACAGCACAACACTAGATTTGGCAGTATTTGACATCAAGGGATCTGAGGTCATGGCGACGTGGAAAAGAGTAGATGAGAGGTCAAAAAGGATTACCCAAACCCATGGAGGTAAGGAAATTGTGAAGTGAGATGTCCCCAACCCGACACAGATGCAGACAAGTGCCATGTTCAAGAGTGACATACTGCCAACATGACTACAATCTGGTTCCATTTTTGCACACCATTTCTGGCAAGTACCCCAATTATTTTTGAAAAAAGCCTTGAAGGGGATAGCATATTCTTGTGATGTAAGTTTTTCCTTCAGACAAATCCAACCTAGTACATTTTACGAGCCCTAGGAAGGAGGAACTCAAGTAACATCATAACGACGAGGCCCAATGTCATAGATTTTTAACGAGTCTGACAAAGGGAGAACTCGACATATTTTCATGTTTAGAGAGTCTGAAAAGAAGTGGAAAAGAAAACTCCATCTGGTCCCTTTTCGTAAATAGTATCTCAGATCCAAAAAGGTAGAAAACATCATCCGAGAGAACCTCTCGGTCGCGATAGGCTAAGGTATTCCTTTTTCATAAATAATTTATCCCAACCCGAAAAAGGGGTAAACGTATACTGGGTAGATATCATTTTGCAGCCATTTAATGAGTTCAAAACGACAAGCATCTCGGAAATATTTTTAGTTTTAGAGAGTCGGAAAAGAGCTGAAAGCTGACTCCAGTAGTAAATTTTTCGTGTTTTTACCGAGTCCGAAAAAGTATAAAATATAACTCGTTACTTCATCATAACCATGTGAAAAACCCGTTTCTACACAAGAGAAATGTGTAAACCCCATTTCTCAAAAATAATATGATAAAATAATTAACAAATATGTTTTAAAACCTAATTTAAGATCTTGAAAATTTATAAAATGCAATAATTGGTAAAAATTATTTACTTTTCACTTTTACCTCTTTGTGGAGAAACAATGACCCATTGTGCTTTGCGATCTTGCGGCGACGATTGCGAGTGATCCAGTGAACCGATCTTGATTCCTTCAGTCTCAGGTAAGATCCAACATCATTTCCCATCTTTTAAGCTAAATTTCATTACCTGTATATGTAATTTTGATTTCCTAGGAGAAGATTTGTCAAAATTAGGGCATCGCAGTTGGTGCGGATTTCGGGTACAGACCCGTCCCAATCACCCATTTTTTACATAGAGTGCGTGCCAACCGTGAAACCTAAAAATCCGCATAATTTTAAGGAAAATGCAGTCATTTTATTGCAAATTTCAATGCCCAAGTAGACTAAAAATGTTCATATGAACAATGTACATAGGTACCAAGAAGAAAGAATGGTGATTGAGTGGAAAGAGAGGGAACATAGTGAGGAATATGAACTTGCTATGGAGAATGACCAATGCATGGACACCCTCAAAGATTGTGGGATAAAGAAATTATTCCTGACACCATGCCTCCGGGCTCAGCCAGAATTGCTTCAGGATTTGATAATCATCTGGGATGAAGACCAAGAAAAGTTTGTGCTTCGAGATTAGGAACTTGAAATTGAAGTTTCCGATGTCTATTTTATCACAGGCTTGTCTTGCAGGGTTGTAGTCCCTATCATGACCGGTACCCCTCACACCATGGAGAGCATGGGGATGGTGATCGACAGGGTGTGCCGAGGGGCACGAAAAGGATCAGGGAGTGGAAAGGTTGACATTCAAACCATCCCAGATATGGCACTAAAAATAGTGTTGCACACTATCACGCAGGTTGCAGGATCGCAAGCACCGCATGAGGCTACAAAAACACAACTGCTTCTTTCCGTAGATAGCCTGACCCTGACTCTCTACAACTAGGCAGAGGTCGTGACTATAAACATGAAGTGGAAACTAACCAAGTGTAAGAAGACAAAACTGAAGCAGTTTGGGTATTGATCAATCTTGGTATCGTTCTTCTTGGAACGACTACCAATATTCCAGTGTTAGGAGGTCATTGTCCCGATGCCACCACCCAGAGAACCACGGATGGCCCGATGGGCTGCGCTGATGCCCAAAGTAGGGGGTGCCAACAGATTTCCTGGAGGCCAAAATTCTTTGATTGGCTCCACCGATAACTGATTTTCGTGGAGGACTAGCCCTACTCTGGCACAGACTTCACCAGTGAGCCAAACCTCTCGCTCCTAGAGGGAGAGGATTGGGATGAAGAACTAGGTGAGGCTCATTTTTTATTTTCATGAGTTTATGATTTTTTGGTATATATGCATGTTATGATAGTTAATATTATATGTATACAGATGTTGGCCTAGAGAGACCTACAGGTATGTCGCCGATAGCGAGGCGAACTCCTCGCAATTTCGATTCTCATGGTGAGGGCAGCAAGTAGGAGATAGTACAAAATCTGGAGGGGATCACCCATGGGATTCCGGACTATGCCCGCTTTGATGATGTTCCTCGGGGCCATCAGAGGCATACCGTAGGGGTGCCGATTCATATCCACCGCTTGCTAATGCGGTTGGTACGGGCGGTGATGTGCTATCACGAGCACCACGTTGATTAGGCACCTAGGCTTTTATTTCCACATATTTTGAGAGACATGTTGTCTCGGGATGTAACTGAAACATACACATGTATTTTTTTTTTGTTTTTATGATGCACACGTTGCAAACAATCGATATATATACATCTATTTTCTACATGGGTCTACTTACATATCATGATGTTTTATAAATTGCACAAATGTCTATCTAACACAATGTTAGATATTGCATCAGTTAATGTATTCATTCGTCTTGGTATTGTTGATATGTGATGAAATCAAAATGTCTTTCAAGTAAAAAAATATGTAAATACAATCTCAAAATGCATGGGTTTCGAACCGAATAATGACCGTTAAGTTGAAGAACAGCAAGCTGTGAATCTAAATTTACAAGCAATGAACGTATGACGAGGTTAACTACCTCGATTAATAGTTCCAAAATAGAACTATATTCAGCGACATTGTTTGTAGTTGGTCCTAGAAAAATACCTTGTAGGTTATTCAACTCACCAACAGGAATATAAATTACCCAGGCTACTGAATACAAGTTCCTGATACTGCGGGAAGCACCATCCGCAAAACCGACATAAGGGGCAATAGACATCTGCATAAAAAGCAAGACCCAATAAGCAGAAAAAATATTACAAAGTACATCAAACCTAAACATGCAAAAAAATGAAAAAATCACCTATGTACACATATCATGCATGAATGGCTCATGCATAATACTTTTTAAGATACAAATCATTCATGGGTTGTGCTAAGGGATAACCTTCATAATCAATAAGCTCATAAGCCCCATTCTGTAACACACATTTGACGATGTAGGGCCCATGCCACATGGGTTGGAATTTACCTGCCCCTTCCTTGTCATGAGGTTGGTCGTATAGGATAACGAGGTCGCCTTCGATAAAATAACGAGGGAAAACTATTTGGTCAAAGTGAGCTTTGACTCGCTTCTTTTGTTCTTCGATGACCAAAGCAGTTAAGCAATGAGTTTCATCCAATCTCTCTAAGTAGAGGAGACACTCTTCCTTAGGTGAAGTATTAGGCAGTAATTCCACAGATAATTTGAGTGAAGAAATTTCACACTCAATTGGAAGAGTAGCTTCCGAACCATACACCAACTGAAATGGGGTGAATCATGTTGCATTCTTGATCGACATTCGGTAAGCCCATAGAGCTAAAAACAACATGAGATGAAAATTTGATTTATGGATCCCAATTGTTCGTTGAAGCATTGTAACAAGAACTTTGTTTACGGCTTCAACCAGGCCATTAGCTTGAGGGTAATATGGCATTGAGCTATTGTGACATAGACCCAACTTAGACGTCAGCTCCGCCATCATATAGTCTAAAAAATGTGAACCATGATCGGTAACGATAGCTTGAGGGACACCAAACCGAGTAATAACATGATTGAATATGAATTGTGCTTCTGTCTTACCATCTGCAGACAGTGTAGGCATTGGTTCAGCCCATTTGGTAAAATAATCGATGGTAACGATAATATAGGCATGCCCCCGGCTGAGCGAGGGTTACACGTCATAAAATTGATGCCCCATTTGAAAAAAGGACCAACAGTAATGACAGGGTGTAAACGAACAGGTGGCACACGCATCTTGCTTTGATATATCTGGCACGCATGACAATTGCATACTGCGACAATGCGATCTTCAAAAATGGATGGCTAGAAATAGCCAGCACGAAGGATATTCTATGTGGTGGCATAACCGGACATGTGACCACCAAAGGTGCCATTTTGGCAGTCATTTAAAACTTTCTCAGCTTCCTCAAGGGTCAAACATCGACGAAGTACAGAATTAACTCCAACACGATAGAGGGTATATTCAATAATACAATAAGGTTGCGACTGATGCCAAATGCGGCGTCGGACATCTTTCATCAACTCAGGCCTAAAATTAAAAGTCTGGAGATACACGATGATATCACCGTACCACGGATCGAGGGTGATAATCAAGAAAAGAGTTTCATCCGGAAGATGATCCTTGGAATAAGAAGGAGCAGAGTCGGCGGGGAGAGAACAAATCAGAACATTGAAAACGAGTGATTTCTTTGATTTGTCGACAGTAAATTCCAAATCAAACTCTTGGAGGATAATGATCCATTTCAAGTATTTTCCCCCCAGCAACTGTTGAGATAGAAAATAAATCATGGGATTACAATCAGAAATCACAGTTACCATGCGTAAAAGGATATAATGACAAAAATGTTGGATGGCTTGGACTGCAGCCAGCGCTAGCTTCTCAACATGTGCATAATGTGTTTCAAGGTCGAGAAGGTTTCAAGACAAGTAGTAAATTGCATGTTCATTACCGTCATCATCATCTTGAACCAAAACCATGGTGATCGTACTGAAGGAGGCAGCTAGATAGAGGGTGAAATCACGATGATAATTCGGAGGATGTAATAGAGGAGCGTTGACAAGCAACGTCTTAAGTGTATCAAAATATTGTTGAGCAATCTCATCCCAACAAAAAGGGACGTCTTGTTTTAAAATTCGTTTGAACCCCTTGGCTACTTCGGCATAGTTCGAGATAAAACGACGTAAGAAATTTGCTTTCCCTTGTAGACTCTGGAGCTGGTGTAACGAGGATGGAGAGGGAAGATTAACAATAGCCTCAACCTTAAGCGGATCAAAGAGAATTCCATCTTTGGATATGATAAACCCTAAACATCTACCAGAATCGATGCAGAATATGCATTTATGTGGATTGAGCCGAATGTTGTAGCATCTACAGCGAAAAAAGATCTAGCGAAGATGGTTCGAGTGGTCTTTTCACGCGGTTGAATGAGTCGGAAGGTCATCCAGGTATGGTTGAACAATATGACGAACATCGTGAAAGGCATAAGACATCGCGTGCTATAATGTAGCCCCATTTTTCTTCAAGCTAAAAGGGATTTTCTTATATGCAAACATTCCCCAAGGACAGATAAAAGTGGTCTTCTGTTGATCGGACGGGAGAATTTTGATCTCATTATAGCCAGAAAATTCATCCATAAGGGAAAAATATCACTCCCCGCACAATCATCAATGATCTGATCGATGAAAGGGGTGGGATAGTTATCCTTAGGACATGCTCGATTAATATCTTGATAGTCAACATAGACACAAATTTCTCCATGCTTCTTATCCACAGGAACAATGTTAGAAACCCACTCTGTCAGAGGAATCAGATAAATGAAACTCGCTTTGAGAAGTTTTTCAACTTCAGCTTTTATGGCGACGACTTTCCGAGGATGCACTGGATGAAGACGCTGGCGAACAGGCTTCGCACCGGGGTAGGTGGGAATCTTGTGCACCACAATACTGGGATCAATTCCAGGCATCTCTTCATAAGACTAGGCGAAAACATCAAAAAATTCATGAAAGAGGCTAGTATACACTTGGACTTCATCGGAAGAGCCAGTGACTCTGACATGGATGTTATCGAAAATTCCCGGTTTCACGGAAACGTTGATAGGCATTTTCTGGGTGATTTTACCCAAGTTACCTTCAGTGAAGACTTCGAGAGTCAAGATAGGTGTTTGAAGTGGCAGAGAAGGAACTTGAGACGCAAAATGCTCAAGACAGTTAGACATTGCCCCGAGGCCAGGCATAAACAAGGAACGATAATGCCCATCGCTCCACAGTAGGTCTTCGAGAGACATGATTTCCATGATAGCCTCATCGTATGGAAACACTTCTTTCAAAGGATCAGGCGAATCTATATCTTCGAGCCAGGGGGATTGAGAATAATCGTCGAGAGACATGCTCAAAGGAGCACCTTAAGAAGGGGTAGAATCGGATGTAGCTACAAGCTTGCAATAATTGATTTCAATTGGAATAAGCGGCATCAAATCCCCAAATGAATCAACCTGTTCAGGTAAAGGGACAATCCATGGGTCATCCGACCGAGAGATCATATTAAATTGAACAGTATTGGTGGCGGAAGGGGAAAGATACCCATGAGGGCAGGATCTTTAAAAATACCCGGCCCTACGCTGTTAGGGGAGAAGGAATCTGATCCATATACGTAACATTGTTCTCAAAAGACAAGGTAAAGAATGACAACTAGTCTACAGTGATGATTTTTCTGTCATGTGGAAACTTGAGAAGACGAAAGATGGTGGACAGAATGCACGGCATAGTGTGAGTCCAATTGCGACCGAGTAGAAGATTGTAATTGAGTTTAGTGTCAACTACTTCTACCTCAATATTGACCATCTTTCCTTGCAACGTGATTGGAAAGCTAGTAAGACGACCCAAGGGTTTCAATTCCCTTCCATCAAATGCCTCAAAGGAATTGGGTGACGAAGTTAGGGCTGGAGAGCCAATAGCCTTCCAGTAAGTAGATGACATGACACAAGTGGATGCACCTTCGTCCACAATGGCCCTATGGATTTTGAGATCATTAATGCTGACTTGTATGACAAGCACAATCTGGTGTGGAAGCCGGGGGACAAAATTCTCTAAGTCAAAATTGAGAAGGCTAGAATCATCAGGATCAATCCCACCGATCGCAGATAATAACACTTTCCGTTGAGACGGAAAACTCTGAAGCACTTTTAACTTGAACATCGTGAATGGCGCCTATGCTAAATCCTCAACAATACTGTAATGCTAAGCATCACGGGCGTTAGGATTATAAGAATATTTCCAAAGAACACCCTTAGAAGGTGGTCGTACAATGGGTTCAGTACTGGGCCTTTCACTCTCAAGAGGACCAGTGATAGGTGGGGGAGGACCATCAGTTTTCTCTTTCCAGGTTGCCTGGCATGATCCAGTATAATATTTTGATCAAGTATTGATGGAAACAAGTGTATAATTGTTCATCATGAACACTTGAGAGCCAAATGGTGCAGATGGCGCAGGTTGCTTGACCATCTGTGTTTTCTAAGACAGAAAACGTTCTTTGAGGATAGCTAGAGTTCCCTTAGTGCCTTTGAGCAATTGATTAACTTCGGCTTGTCTAGGAAAATTCTTAGTGTAGTGTTCCTCATCACAAATCAGATAGGGATACTTTGGCTTGCGTTGTGAACCATCATCAGCACGAGGTTTAGACAAATATGGTTTTGGGGCATCGGCTTTGGCCTTGACATTGCCCTTATTTTCCCCTTGGATGTCTTGTCTGTAGGATTGGCCTGAATGGTGTTGACCTCCAAGGTTTTACCAGAACCTGGGGTAGGTTGAGGATAAAAACCATTGGAAGAATTTTATTTTGGCTTCCCAATGTTGGAAGATGGATACTTACATGAATTCTGAGACACAGAACCAATAACGTCGTCAACGGATGGGGTAGTCAGTGCTTTAGAAGTCCCGGGTCGCAAGGCATCAGTCAAGATATCATACAATATGCCTGATTGAGAGTACACTAAATTAAGGTACTGGGCACGAGCAATGGTGTATTCCTCGGATACGCATGCCCCCATGGCGATGTCTTTTGCAATCTGATTGAAAAAAGAGGTAGTGAACCAATGAGTAAGAATTTGATCAAGAATTTCGAATTTGATCAGATGACGACGTCGTCTCCATTCATGAATGTGGTCCGAGATCTGGGTAGCCCGGTCCTGTTTCAAGGATGTTAGGAGATGCGTCATGGCTTCATAATGAACCAGCAACTGGAAATGAGTAAGGAATGACATAGCAAGAGTGTTGAAATATTGAAATATACTGCGAGGCAGATCGATGTACCACTTAGCAGCAACTCCGATGAGAGTTTGCTGGAAAAGACGAAGTCGAATAGAGTCATCCACCCAAGAATTGGAAGAACACCATAAATGGTATCTCATAACGTGTGCTTTGGGGTCTTCTCCAAACTTGCCCTCAAACTTGGGGTAATCACCAGGAACCTTAGTTGGAACCGAGGGCAAATACAGATTATGAAGGATTGGATCATTCATTAATTTGGAAACATCCGGTAATTCCAACGTGGTGAGAAATGGTAATTGAGGGTTGAAAGGCATAGCAGGTCCTCGATAAGGACCCGTACCCATATTCCATCTTGGTTGAGTGTAACTCTTCCCCCATTGGTTTTGTCCTGAAGGATTCGGACCATAAGGGGTATAAGCCAGATAGTTCAGGTGATATTACGGTTGAGGACTAGGATATTGAGGTTGAGGACTAGGATACTGATTCTGAGTATATGAGGGTCCCAATTAAGCAGCATAAAATTTTTGCTACAGAATATAAGTATGGCCTGGCGGTTGAGGGTAATAAGTAGAACTTTGAGGTGCATCGTATACCGGTCGATATTGACCTTCAGGGTAATAAGCTCCTTGGGGTCGAGCAGGCTGCTGATAAGTAGGGCCCTGCTGAGCTAGATAAATTGGGTGCAGATGTTGACTCGACTATGACATAGAGTAGAGCGGTTGCTGAGCAGGGCGAACTGTCAGTGCAGGTTTTCCCTGCTGAGCAAGTTGACCTGACTGATAAGGGCCACCAGGTTGCCCCTGCGGAGTAGGTTAGCTTGATGGTTGTGATGGGCCAGGTTGTGCCTGATGATTAGGTTGACCTAGAGCAGGACCATAAGATGGTCCTGGCTATACAACATTTGGACCAATTGGAAGATATGGCTATTGTGGTTTCAAAAAAGGTTTCCCTTGAGATGGATAAATTTTCCCCCCAGGACCATATGAAGGTCCTGGATGATATATCAGTTGCCCAGCATGTCCTTGGGATTGCCCAGGTTGGAACACAGGCTGAGCTTGTAAAGGTTGTCCTTGTGGATTGTAAGGCTGCCCTTGCAGGCCGTAAAATAATCCTTGTTGGACTGAAGGTTGTCCCTGAAACAGTTTCCATTGTGGGTCATAAGCATACCCTTGCTGAATCGAAGGTTGTTCCTGAAAGGGTTGTCCTTGTTGGTTAGAAGGTTGCACAGGAAAGGTAGGTCTAAAACCGGAAAGGAACTAATAAGCCTCAGGAGCAGGAAAATAGATAGTGTTGTCGTGCTCATCATAATGAAACAAAAATGAATAAATTGGGTTACTGACTACATCATAATGATAAGGATAAGGATGACCAGAATCTTGAGGGGACTGGTAAGTCTGGGATCTCTACTATTGAAAAACCAGATGATACTCCTCGAAAGAAAGGTTGTCAGGGATTTCCATGGCAATCGAAGTCTCTATCGAAGGCAAAGCCCCTGATGACTGAGCGATGACAACTGGTGCCGATGCAGCCACACAGACAGTAGGCCTAGTTGGGACAGATGTAACAAAAGGTGTCGACGAGACATGTATTGTTGGCGACATCCCTAATGATGGAAGGAATGGCCCCCTCGACGGAGTTGATGCTACCACGGAGGCAATACCAGCCATAATCTGACCCAGAGACCTATATCCAGCTGGAAGTGACACCGATGGTGAAGATTGAGCAGACTCATGAGGGATGTCTTCCGAAAAAGGTTGGTATTCTTCATTAGAAACAAGAATTCCCTCACTGCCAATAAGACCAGATGATTCCATGTCTGAATCCACCGTGAGATATTTTAAAAGACTACAGGGACTAGGAGGTATGATAGCAGCCAAGGATGGCGATCCCGATGTAAGAGGGGGGAAATGTTCCCCGACCCAAAACCCAAACCAGGCGTTTGAAAGAGACCAAGTGATCTCAACTAGCTCTCCAAAGGGGTACTCTAACGGGAGAATAGGCTTCTGAAGCTCGGCAGACCTAGAGGTTTGAGAAGTTTCAAATGAATCGTCTGAGAAAGGATTACCACTAGATGAAACCTATGGTTCCGCCACTGTGACTGTAGCACACCAGTAAAGGAAAAAGATCGAAAATGAAGACTCTTGGAAAAAAACCAAGGCAAACAAAGACAAGCCAAGTAATCAAACTTTAATGGGCATGTAATTGACTCTTTGTTTCATGTTTTAAGAGTCAAGAAATAGACAAAATATGACTCTAGTCACTTTCAGTTTTGAGCGGGCGTGAAAGGACAAGTGCTCGATGATCTTTTCAAATTTATGGAGTCAATAAATATCAAAAATGACTTCTCAGGAAGTCTAGGTAAAAGGGCGTACCACGTTTCTATGAACTGCCATATACACCTTTGTAATCAAATGAAAGAAGAATTGACCAAGGACTTGATGTACATGCAGGTAGTCTCCTTGAATGCTATGTTCGGTGTATCACAGTTACAAGGTGGCAGACTCATCTTCCTACGGATAAAACGATTGCAACCTAGAGGGGTCTCCCTTTATATACTCGATGGTACGGGGAGCGCAAGTCCGTAATAGTGCTGTCTGAGGCCAAATGGAAAGTGACAGATGCTAGGTTTAAAGACGCCGGAACACATCTCTAACTTAGACCACTAGATGTTTCGTTAGGTTTCAATGTTGCCTTAGGTTAATTGAGTAAATTTTAAGTTTATCTTGTATTTATGTTTCTATTCCAAGGTCCTACCGAATGTTGGATCTCAAAAATCCCTAAATGCAGGCTACATGCCAAAAGATACCATTTCGTTCGATGAAAAGTTATCTACGAGAAAGTTAGGAGTTTTCAAGCAATAACCAATAATAAGAACATGCAGAAGCATCCACTATAGTATCCGATGCAAGTTAATGAAAATGAGAAATCTTTCCTAGAATTTTCCAATGCTAGATATGCGAAAGACTTTCAATTTCACAATGCAAACAAGAATGCAATTTTTTTATTTTTTTTTCAATGTAATAGAGGAAACAATGCAATAAATGACATGAAAAACAAACCGCCACACTAGTTCGAGAACTTTAATGTGAGAGTTGAAGTGAAAAAATTTCAATAAACATAAATAAACTCAAACCAATGTTGCAATCTCTCAAATTGAAGAAATATTTTAGAACAGACCCATGCAAGAAGTGTGACCTATGCTTGGAGTGGAAAGAAGAAAAATGGAACGAAAGAGACAAGAATCATTTAGCCAATGCAATCACTCAAATGGATCAAGGAAGCTGAATGAAACCAAACAAAGAATGAAGTTGACTGCGGAAAAAAATACTCAAACTCCTATGGGAGGCTCATCATGCCAAATCACTTAAAAACCCTAAGGCTACGATGTTTATAGGAAACAAAAAAACAACTGAAGGAAGGAATCTGATCACAATAAAAAAAAATCCCAAATCACTCAAGACATATCAAAAAATAACCCAGAAGCACAAGTACTGACCAAAAATCTCCAAAATAGACAAAACCATAAAACCTACAAGGGTCGGTGCGGCTGTTTGGCTATAATCAGTGCCAAATAGGGGATGGCGCGGGCGCAACACTAGCAACTAGTGCCAATCGGCACAGCTGTCTGAACAAAAAGCGTTCCAAGCTAGTTCACTTAGGCAAAAGGGAAAATTTTTAAAGACAGAGGTAAAATATGATCCTCTCGGGCTGAACAAGGGTCTTATAGTTAGCAGAATAATTAGAAAAGGAAAAATAAGCAAGAAAATACCAAAAAGAAGACCTAATGGATGAAATACAAACTCGCACTGATCCCCAATGGAGTCGCCAATTTTTTGGTGAGATAAATACCCTCTATGGACAAAGGCAATCCCACTAGCCCTAGGGTGGTTCTAGCCACAAACAAAACAAGCTATAATATTGATTCCTAGTTAATGAATGGACAAAGATTCGATAGATGACTTACCAGAGGTCCTATGCTATTGTTGTTGTCGAAAAGAGTGGCTACCTCTTGCTCCTAGTTTGACAGATCACAGTCTTCCCACTTTCACATTCGAACTCCTGCACACACACAAGAAACAACGACAATATACAACATACTAATTTACATTTGTAACTATTATTCAGTCGAAGAGGACTAAATCAATTGCATTAGATAAACAACATAACACAATGATGGAACCAACACCATAGTCGAGTATATTAATAAATGAAAGGAAGAGTACAACCAAGCTTCGATGTCACAGTCTCCTCCAACAGGGTTCAAGTGGAGCATGTCTCATAAAGGCTCAGAATTCGGACGAGACTCTCTCTATAGAATTCTCCTTGGTTCTACCTTCTCGGTGGCAATTACTCAGCTATAGTATTCTTCTCCAAGTTCAGCTAGCTTTCATAAAGGGAGATGGCCTGTTTTTATAGAGGGAGAGGGAGAGGTTAGGATCCCTATAATTATGGAAGGGAGACCTATCTTCAAGGAGTGTTCCATGGGAGGTGGAAACCACCATATAAAGCGGTAGATCCATGGCTAATCAACTTAACCTCTTATATTGAATCATCCTTGAGGTAGTTAGAATGAAACTTCCGACTCTATTTGTTTAAAAACATTCCTAAAACATCTTGGCATGGGCACTGCACTGAGACAAAGCACCAGGTGGCACAGGCTCTAATGCGAATCTTCCACATCAGCACAAGGGGTGAACTAGCTACTTGTGCCAAGGCCAAAACATAGGTTTTGTGTGATTTTTTAAGGAAATTTCCAACAGTAGAAATGATGTCCTTATGCAGAAGGATGCAAAGAAGGTGTTTGCAAAGTATGACACTGCTCACAAGTCACGGGAATGACCCTCCAATATGCGGGGCAAGGGATTGCAGGGACGGTGACGAAATGTTGTGTAATAGCATTTTCTATACATTTTTGTAAAAGAAACAGAGAGCTACAGGAAATTCTGGTAGCATTCCAGTTTTTTTGTAGTTACAAGTTTTTACCGGAATTTTCGATAGCGCCTGTTTTAACTAAATTTTGACACCTATCAGCAAAGTTTCAAAGCTAGTTAAAGAAAGATAAGGACCCATAACAAAATGGATATAACAAGTGATGATGATAGGTGGTTATGAGGCTTTTGGAGGTCATATTAAATAAAGATACATGATTTTTTAAAGACCAAAGACATAAGGAGACAAATTAGCAGAAAAAGGGGCGACATGAGAACACACTAAGTAGTTCAACCCAGATTTCTTCTCTTCTTTATTCTACATCTATCCTTTCAATTAGATTTTGATGGGATATGTTTTTAATGTCCTATGACACCTATGTAATGTTAGGAGTGGTTTTTCCTTATTTTTAAAAGAGATGGAGTGGGTGCCTCTCTTTCTATATATACCATTTGTAAATACCATTTCCAGGTTGGATGTTAGTCTACCTGAAGACTTAATATGATAAAGAAAAATATTTTTACTTCATGTTGGAGGATTTTGTTACTGAAGAACCATCTAATGTATGGTGTGTCTTTGTTCTTTGTTAACTTATTCTTATTATGAGTTGTAGCAATTAGTATGGTGTGACTGAGAAACTGTTAAAAGATTTAATAGTAAATTATCTACTTTGAGCTTTCTACAAATCATATATGTGTTGTAGAACATGGTAGTGAAGATTTCATAAAGGATTTTTGAAATAATTTATGCATGCAATCTGCTTTCTCAATGATGTTTAATTTGCATAAACAGAGTTTGTGTAAAGAGCCACCATTATAGCTATGTGATTGATTTAGGATATGAATATTTCCTATAATAGGTACCAACTATCCATCTTCTTTATTTGTTACACTCTACTCCCTATACTACCATTTTACCCATACAATTTATACTTGCCACAGCTTTCCAAATGCATGAAAATTTTAAAGAATATAAAAAATCATTTCAAAATATTTCAGAAGCCATCCCACCACTCAAAAAAACCTTTAAAATTTGAAATGAGCAATGATGTGTAAGGCTTACTCCTTTTGTAGTCAAAGAGTGACTCCTTGCACTAAAAAATAGATTCAATTGTTCAATACATTCAGACTTCCCTTATAATTACCCTTTCGTGCACACAACCAATAGGAGCCTTTTCTACCGAAAACCTAGACTTAGAGTTGAATCCTTACAAAATCAAAATAAGCATCAGATTATTACTTAGCTGCCTTACTTGACTCAATATTTCTATATTTATATCAATTGAGTGCGCATATACTATGGTCTCAAACCATGGTTTCAGGCCCACAATTTTCCTTTAAAACCCATTTACATAAAATAGGGACTTTGACCCACCCCAAAGCCCCTTTGACTCTTCCGTGCAGCGCATATAACCAAAAATATATACAAAACTTCATCAAAATTTTCCCCAGGGGACCCTGCTTCAATAATCCCCAATGAGATCATGGTATAAGGAGTTAGGGCTCGATCTGGTTGAACCTTTGCAAGATTAGCCTCTCAAAACCTGATCGCCTCCCATGGAGGAAGAAAATAAAGATGAGAGAGCACGCGATCCTTTCACAATATTTCTTGGGGAGGCCCTCAAGAAACAAAGGAACACGATGATGGATAAATTAGCCTATATCCTTCCATGACTACCTAGAGGTGATGCATCTTCATCCAACAACCACTCTAGAGGTGCCACTCCTTTTAAGGTATAAGTTAATTTTGAAATTCCCATATTTGAAGGCCAGATAGATACAGACATCATAGATAGATGGTTAAATTTTTTGGGAGGATATTTTTCAGTTCATGACTTTTCAAATCAAGAAAATATTACTTTTTCACTCCTCAAAGTCGCCACCCATGTCAAGGACTGGTTGGAAACTTAAAGTGAGCAAAAGTATGAGCGAGAATCCTCTATGAGAATATTAGATATGCTAAACTAGCTATCTATCTAAGAAACCAACAACATATCAACATATAAATAAGAACAAAAAGAGAACAAGGAAAAGGAATACAACAGATATATGTGGTTCACCCAATTGGGCTACGTCCACGGGAAGTTTGTCTTTTATTATCTCTAGAAATCTCCTGCAATCTTACAATGATATCAACTACAAAAAACCTGATACAAATGACAATATGAGCACAATATGAGATGTGATGTTATTAAAAAAGGCTCCCTTGACCCTATTATATAGCTAGAGATGTGGAGGAATTACTCTCACATATTGAATGTGGGATAATGTAATTCTCCAAAATAACACCTCTTTATATAATAAATGGGTACAAGAATATACTATGCCATAATGAACATGGGATATAATGTTTTAATCTTTTACATAATATTGTATTCAACTTCCGACATAATACAAAGACATTATTACTTTCCAAGGAATATAATATATTCCAACATCCTCATTGTTTTCAGTCGCACGTGCTTACAATTATTTCTTAAATTCCATCAAGGAACAATATTACCCTATCGGGAGCTATGAAGATAAATACATAAAGTGGACCACGTTGTGGCAGGGAAGGGAACAATATGTGTCAGAGTTCACAAATGGTTTTCATGCGCTTCGCACGAAGCTAGGTATCAAGGATTCTTAGAGGAATTTGGTACTCAAGTATCACGGTTGTTTACATAAGTACATCCAAGATGAAATGGAGTTCTTGTACATCTCCTTTCTCAGTGCCACCTATCGATATGTTGTAAAGATTGAGTAGAAGTTTAAATATAATAAGTGAGACTTTGGATCTGCAAATCCAAAGCAAGGGAAAGGCGCCCCAAACCACAGAACAAAGAAAAAATCCAAGGCAGTGTGACCCACGAAAACCCAACAAAGCTACAAGAAAATAACAACACCATGAAGGCAAATAAGGACACATGAAAGTGGTGTGAGTTCCATAAGATCCCCACTCACAACAAGAGTGTGTGTCGAGCCAGGAAGTCATTGGTGCCCTATTTGAAGGCTTCCGAATCAGATACATGTTCTTACCCTGAGTTAAAACCCAACAAGGGGAATGATAGAGGGAAGCAGATTATTGATGTGGATCTGAGTTCCATTGTTGCCACCACCAAGATCTAGAGGAGGGAAGTGCCTCTTCCACTCATATAAGTGGGTGAAGGGTTCTCCATTACGGTTCATTTTCAACATCAGGATCCAAAATAACTTCATTTTAGCAGAGGTTGTGAAGCATCTGTCCCTACCAACCGCAACACACTTGCAACCATACACCATTAGGTGGCTTCACCAAGGATGAGATCTCTGCGTCAGCTAGCAATGTCACCTCGCCTACAACATCAAGCTCTTTACATATGAGGTACTATGTGATGACTCTCCTCTTGAAGTTTTCGATGCATTAATAGGCCAACCATATTTATGGAAGAGGCATGTTGTTTACGAATCTAGGCGTCACACTATTATTATTACTTTGGGAAATAAGTTGTATAAGATACCATAGGTAGCACCGCTTATTGTCAACTCTTTGATCACTGCGAAGCAATGAAATGAGATCATTTCCAAAAATAAGAATATTTTTTTCCTTATGATTTCCCCTCATGGAAAGAAGAATATTCTGGCCACGGTCAAAACAGGGCTCCTCCATGTGGCAAAAATAGATGGAAAAGGTTATGGAGGAATACAAGGACATCTTCACCTCACCCGTATGGGTACCTATACATTGTTAGGTCAAGCACTTCATTGATCAGACCCCACGCATACTGTTACAAAATGGACATATCTATCCATTCTCTATTCTAGAGAATGATAAAATTAAGAGGCAGATGTAGGAGTTGCTGCAGAAATGGAACATCAAGCCAATTTCATCACCTTGTGGGAGCCCGATCATGCTGGTGCAAAAGAAGGACAAGACCTGGAGACTTTTTATTGACTATCAGGCACTGAACAATATCACTATTCGAAATAGGTATTCAATCGCATGGATTTATGACCTTATGGACCAGCTCAAGGGGGCCAAATATTTTAGCAATATTGACTTGAAGTCTAGTTATCACCAGGTATCAATCGAACCCTTCGATGTGTGTAAGACTTCCTTCAAATCCAAGGAGGGCCTTCTCGAACGGTTGTTCATACCTTTCGAGTTGACAAATTACCCCACAACCTTCATGATTTTGATGGAAAACATATTGTGACCCTTTACCAACTCATTGGTGGTTGTTTATTTGGACACATCCTGATCTTCATCCATAGTTGGGAAGAGAACCTCCACTACATTTAACAGGTCCTCCAAACACCTTGGAAACACAAGTTGTGTGCTAATTTGGATAAATTCACTTTTAGTATGATTCAAGTTCAATATATGGGGTAGATCATTGATGAGTAGGGTGTGCATGTGGACCCAGCATAGATACAAGTCATTTGGGATTGGCCAACCCCAACCACTCTGTTGGTGCTAAGAGAGGTGGATTTTTATTGAAATATCTAGTGCTTTCTCATTTAATTATCAACCTGGGGTAAGTCTTATTATTTCAAGAGTGTTGGCACAATATATGCAACTCAATTCATCTAATAGTTACTCCTTGTCACTTATGAGGAAGAATTTGCTAACTTCCTGAGTTTTCTTATCCTATGAGGGGTGGCTTGGATTGATTTTTAACCTAAGATTGAGCAGCTATCTAATTGAATTAAACAACAGTCTAACTGAGCTGAACAACAATATAGGGAAATCAAACAACAATTGGATTGAATTAAACAACGGTCTAAATAAACTGAACAACAACGGAATTGAATGGAACAACAGTCTAACTAAGCTGAACAGTAATGGAATTGAATTGAATCAGTAGTCTAGCTAACTGAGCAGTAATGGAACAACAGTATAAATAGCTGAGCAGTAATGGAATAGAAGTATAACTAACTAAGCAGTAATGGAATAGCAGTATAACTGAAGCAAGTTAAATCAATCATATGACAATTATTTAAGTAATTTTGCAATGGAATTGTCTTTATGACTTAATTAATCAACATTGATCGACGGTTGAATGCTTCGTTATACTAAAATAAGAATGCAATTCATAAAGATAGATAACATCAAAATCAGCTTATTCTACGATCTATAACTCAAATGCAATGGTATTAAAATAATTGGAACTATCTACTCATAATGAAATATTGTCGTAAGTCAGAAAATACGATTGTGATTGTCGTAATTCAAGAACGTGATTTCTAACAATCCTAAAGAAAGAGAACTATAACTTTATTGAATGGAAATATACTTTACAACTGCATCAGATACTTAAGCATTGGTTCTGCAACTACATAGAGTATGAAAACTTGCGAGGAACTTCCAGAGGTTGGGCCCAGACCACTAGAAGCTATATCACAATAAGAAATTCAAAATATTATTGTTCAAAAATCCAGTGATGTTACAAAAATAAAATTAGATAGGTTTTTTCTGATGCGTTGATTACAGAATGAATTTCATATCCTTTCTCTCCCTCCTTCTCATCTATCCTTCACCCTTTTAAAGGCAATTTCAAAAATGCGAAAGTATTTCCCAAACGATAGCCCGCTGCGCGTGGCTATCATTTGAGTTCTTGGAATCGAATTCGTTTTTCTACCTTCTTCCGGCCACTGGGAGTTATCGGGATCTCATATGTTTGCATCAGTTGGTTAGCTTTCATTTCTTATTTTTCCAGCCATTCTGCCTTCCTACATGTAGAGATAAGAGAAGTCAATTTTCTGTTACAAAAACATCCTTTTCATCATTAGTCTAATTGTTCTTGTTTTCATAATATTTTATTCTCGTTATTGTTAATATGAAGAGGTATTCCCCCAAAATATAAACATGATTTGAAGTAATTACAGGGTGAGAACATACCTTAATTTGTGCCCAATATACTCCC
This sequence comes from Pinus albicaulis, assembly GCA_034641835.2. NCBI lineage: Eukaryota > Viridiplantae > Streptophyta > Pinopsida > Pinales > Pinaceae > Pinus > Pinus albicaulis. The sequence continues at coordinate 518,215,938 of CM076577.1, read as the reverse complement.
CTTCTTACCTAATTGCATGTCCTCATGCAAACAGATGATTGAGATGTAGTTGCATTAAGGAGTAGGCAGGGTAGGCCTTTTCGTTGTATGCTCTGAAGCCTTGTTTTCATTTCATGAGTGCAAAGGCAGCACTTGTGGATCCTTCTGGTAATTCGTAATTGGGATTATAATCCTCAGGAGGATACCAGAAAAGAGGGCTTCTATATCTACATCCCAACTAGGCAGGCCCCATGCTATAGACCAGGCTACTGTATGAGAGGAATCTGGAGGCAGCAGCCTTGAAATTACTGTAACTGAATGGCTCCCTATTCTTCACATTGTTCGTGGAGGCCATCCATCTTTGCTTGGATGCTGCTAAGGTCGCTTCACGAATGTCCCCAAAGTATTCTCGTGCATTTTCTATGATATATTTATGGATGGGCCCCAACCTAGTCCTCACACCTTGCCTTCTCATGAAGTTTTTGTGTTGGATGATCAGCTACAGGGGTTTTGTAGGCTCCCCCCCAACCCATAAATCTCAGTTATGCTCTCTTTTTTGGAAGATGTCGTAGGCTTTGGCCCACTTGATCTAGTTTTTAGCAAATCAAAGGAAGGCTTGCAACTGTACATCCCCCTATAAAGGGGCTAGGGTTGTTGTTCGTGTCTTCTTCTAAGAATAATTTATGCATGTAAAGTTGACACAGGAGGCGCTGGACCTTCTCATCATGATCATTACAACAATGGACAAATTCTTCTATGTTCCTAAAAGTGGTGGGTTGTCCTGCCCTGACAACTTTAACTTTCAAGAGTAAATATTGTTCTATTACCAACAATTCATAGTTGGTTGTCAGAGCTTTGCATGGTAGCGCATCATTATATAGAGAGAAAATTGTAGAGATTTGCTTCTTAGCTTTCTCCACCTGCTCTTGTACCATTTTAACCTTTGTCTATTCTCCTCTAAGCTGGGCGAATGTCTCACCTTATATGGAGGAGAGATCAGTGAACTTGTTTAGTAGTGCCTAATATATTTTTAATGTCACCACCTCCTTCCTACACTGTGTTAGCTCATGCCACACTTGCACTAGTTCATTATGTAATTTTTGGTTCGCAGCTTTCTCTACTAGATGGGCATAGGCAAGGGCTTCCTCTGTTTGGGTCCCCTTTTATTTTATAACCTTCTACTCAGTTTGGGTGGAGGCTTCAATGGTGTTTTCCAATTCTATCTGCATTTCAACCTCAGTCGTGTCTGCTAAGTTGGTCTGTACCCCAGCTTCTGTAGTAGTTATCAAATTGGTTTGTATTATAGTTTCCATGGTGTCGGCTAAGTCATTTTTCATTTCTCCTTTGAAAATATTTACCGTTTCTGTTTGAGTTCCTGCAATAGAGGTTTATTTCTTTGGCTTTTTGGCCCTTCTTTATTTCTTCAGTTGTTTTCTCAAATATTTTACCAATTTCTTTAATCTTTTGCAGGTCCTTCTTAGTTTCTCACTTCTCCTTTCATCTAAATCTTCACCTGTCCTTATTTCAGCAAGTGGTAGGGGAGTGGAATTCCCCTTTTCAGGGATGGTGTCTAAAATGGTGCTTCTAATTACGTCTTCGGAATTTAATTCAATATGAGGGTCCTGACTAGGAGGAGAGATGCTACCTCCTGGTGACAAAGGAGTTGTCTCTGTGTGTGTGCTCTACTCCACAAGGACAGTGTCACCTGAATTATCTTGTGATTCCATTCTCTCTTCTGTCTGTCCATCACTATACACCTCATAATTATCAATACGGGACAGAGCCTCATCATCTTGCGGCTCCTCTTGGTCAGGTAGGATGCTAGTGTGACCAGTACTGGGGGTAGTGGATTTACCAAAAAGTTCCTCTTGTTCCACTGCTCCCAATGGGTTTCTCGATTCATAGTCGGTCCTTATTTGTCCTAGGACTCAAGCCATTTCTTCCTCAAAATCTTGCAAAGTTGCATGGGATGGTCTTGCTTCCTCCATGAGCTTTGAGGTTCCTTAGAGTGCCTTGGACCGTTTTTTCCTGCTTGGTTGTGAAGTTGAGGTTTGGTTTCTTTTTCTTCTTGGTGTATTTACCCTAGGGGGCTCAATTTTGGTTCCGTCAGGGTTTATTTCTAGTTCCTGTGCCTCAGGGTTAACGAAATTATTCCAGGCTATCTATTGCCTATCTAGCTCATGAATGATGATTAGTTTTATTAACCCTTGGTGACTAACCACTGCTTGGGGATTCTTGGCTTTCCTCAATCGAACAGCAATATCATGCAATACAGAATTCAAAAAGGTAGGTAGATTAATTTAAATCTTTTGTTTAAGTGCAGCTAAAAGTTTGAGTTGTCGAGGTTTTACCACATCCCGATGTCCTTCGCATATAATAAACTTTTGTATGAATTTCGCCAAATCCTGCCATGGCTGGTGTAAAGAGGCATGGTTAATCCCTCTGTTTTTTCGTTCCAACGGTTCCTCCAAGTCCTTGTATGTTGCTACTTCTTCTCTCAAGAGGATATGCTTCTCTTCCCATCTTTCTCCTTGCGCTAGTATTCTAGAAACTTCCGCGATAATTCCCTCTGTAACTGGTATAGTTTGACCTTTGACTCTGGTTTTCCCTTCCTGCAGATTTTGCAAAAATTTTATTGCAATTCTCGTGTCGAATCCCTGTAGTCTATGTACATATGTCAGCCATCTAGCTTGCTGGAGGATGGCACTCACTGCCTCTGAAATTGGAAATTTTTTAGGCTCGCTTCGAAGGGTATTTCCTCCCATAGTTAATATGCTATTTTCCTCTGATTTTATTTCTTCTTGTCTCTGTTATTTTGAATAGATGTTTTATGCAAGCGAAAAAGAGATTGTGGCTCTGCGCAGATAAAATTCATGCCTTAATTGTAGTGTTCCTCTGGTCTTATCATGCATCTAACGAATTTTTTGCAGGGATTTCACATGATTGTCGAATTAAGACCAATTATACCCCCTCCCTCAAAGAAATGACGCCCACGCCCTCAAGTACAGGGGAGATTTGGTCGCTCATGAATGCAGACAGGGGAATGTCAGAATTTGGTAATGATAATTTGTGTGTGAAGGAATGGGCAGTTGAGTAATTACTAACATATGCAGTATAAAGACCAGATTTCGAAGTTTTCATAATTATATTTTGTGCAGAAGTGACTAGAAAGCTAGAGGAAATATCATAGCCATTATTGTGATATGATGTCCTTGTACAACTTGAAAAGTTATGACGGAAGAAAGACTGAGTCAAGTAACACAGGCAAGGTGTATATAGACAAGGTGTATATAAAAGCAATTGGCTATTGAAGGAGCATACTTTCATACCACAAGCAAAGCCACTGCTGCCAACAGGCGTTCATAGCCTCGACAAGGTTACTATTTTAACCCGAAAAATGATCCAAGATCCTTATGTAAGAATAGTTGTTTTGCCAATTTTATGGAGAGATCACCATGCTGGTATGGTGTCCAGATAACCATGGTGCCACTCACTAGAGTTGTAGCAAAGTGATCAGGCCAGCTCGTGATGAGACCTCATGTCCTTAAAGTTGTTAAGAAGGTCATTACCCTGTTGTGGTGGCCATAGTGGGCATGTCACTTGCTATACTCTTATGAATGTGGTAGGCTGGCTCATGATGAGACCCCCTATCCTCTCTTAAAATCTGCATGTAAGTGTAGTAATTCCTTTTAAATTGTAACATATTGATCTATAAGGAGGTCACTGTGCTGGTGTGGTAGCCAGATAGTCACAATGCCATTCACTAAAATTGTAACAGAGTGATCAGGTCGGTTCGTGATGAGACCTCCTGTCCTTCTAGTAGATGAAAAGTTCATTACCCTGGTGTGGTTGCCATTGTGGGCATGTCACTTGTTAAATCCCTATGATCATGGTAGGTTGGCTCGTAATGAGACCCCTATCCTCTTAAAGGTTTGCATGAACACATAAGAATTTTTTTTTATACATAGAAGGAGGCTCATTAACTCCTTAAGAGTGAGGGATGGTGAACGAAGTGGAAAAAATATGCCAATACCATTAATACCCCTTGTTCCATTTCTTCATGTTGTAGGTACATATTACTCGAATAGTGCAGAAATATATATCATCATAAGGTCATGTATTGTATGATTTCATATTTGAACTGTGGGTGACTTAGCCTTTCATTTCATGTTTGCATAATGTCAGCTTCCTGTTTAAGAATTATAATGTCAAAGGGCCATCATATTTGTAATTTTACCATTTTCCCTCTCTCTTTAAACTGTCATTCCCTACTCAAGGTTACTCAGTTTGAGAAAAACACAAAAATAATGGCTATGTAATTTGGTCAGATAGTAGCTATTCAGAGATTGAGCAACAGTTTTTCAAATATTGCTCGGCACAATTAAAAAACGCTAAAAAAATGGTTGTTCAATTCAAATGAACAACAACCGTTCAAATATCGAACAACAGTTGTTCTCAAATTGAACAACAAAAAATAAAAACACAGAAATGAACAGTTGTTCAGTTCGACCAAACAACAGTCATTCAATAGGTGAACAACAGTTGTTCAAGAATTGAACAACAAAGTTTAAAACATGAAAAAGGCTGTTCAATTGTGGTTGAATCAGCATTAGTTCAAAGACTACACAACAGCTATCCACAAATTGAACAGTAAAAATAAAAACGCTGCAAATGGTTGTTCAATTTGACTAAGAAACATTCGTTCAGAGATTGAACAGTAGTTGTCCACGAATTGAATAACAAAGATGAAAACACAGCAAATGGTTGTTCAATTTGGTTGAACCGCTGCCTTTCAAATATTGAACAGCAGTTGTTCTCGAATTGAACAACAAAAATAAAAAACAAAGCCATGACTATTAATTTGATCGAATCGCGGCCATTCAAATATTTAACAGTAGATTTTCTCAAAGTGAACATCAAAAATAAAAAACACCAACAAACAGCTGTTCAGTTCGACTAAACAGCAGCCGTTCAAATATTGAGCAGCAAATGTTCACGAATGGAACAAAAAAATTAAAAACGTGGAAACAATTGTTCAATTTTGGTTGAATCGGCAGTCGTTCAAAGACTGAACAACAGTTGTTCATGAATTGAACAACAAAAATAAAAACACCGCAAATTGTTGTTCAATTGAGCGACAGTCGTTCAAAGATTGAACAAAAGTTTTCTACAAATTGAACAGAAAAAACAAAAACATAGAAAATGGTTGGTCAATTCCACTAAACAGCATTCGTTCAAATATTGAATATCTGTTGTCTATGAATTGAGCAGCAAAAATAAAAACACAGCAAATGGACGGATGTTCAATTCGACTGAACAACAACCATTCAAAGATAGGACAGTAGCTATTCTTGAATTTAACAACAATAAAAACACAATCTTACAAGGAAACTAAATTGCAAATGTGAGAATGTACAACAAGACAAGACAATTATATACATTTTTTTCAAGTGATGCTAGCAAACCTCTCATGCACTTGAGTTTGTGGGTTTATCACCCCCTTGCACCACAACTTGGATGGTGGGATCATTCCGTACATGTTGACAGAAAGATTATTTCATGAGAGGTTTGCGATAGAGGCATACTTTGTGTCTGTTAACTTGAAATGTTGAACCAAACCCATCTATGGTGGTCAAGGTGAGGGTACCATTGCTATGTACTTCCTAAATCTCATATGGACCAAGCCACTTTGTTTGCAGTTTTCTTAGAAAGTCTTGGAATGTGGAGTCATAGAGGAGTGCCCAATCTCCTTTTTGAAACACCTTCTTCTTTATTAGGTTGTCGTGCCACTTGGATCACTGTTGTTGAATGATCATTGTGCATTGCAAGGCTAGCAGTCGAATTTCGTCCAGTTCATTTATTTTCTGGAGTCTCTTAGCTTAAGCTTCTGTTAAGTCCAATCACACTTCTTGGGTTGTTCTCAGAGTTTAATTTTGAATTCAATAGGAAATATAGGTTCTCTCCCAAATACTAGTTTATATGGTGAATATCTAGTGTTATTTTTCCAGGTTGTACGATAAGCCCATAAGGCTTCTGGTGGTCTAGTGGTCCAGTCCCAGTGGTGTGCTGCTACCATCTTGGTAAGGATTGCCTCTAGGACTTTTTTGGTGCTTTCGACTTGCCCATTGGCCTGCGGGTGGTAAGGAGACGTAACTCTGTGGAAGATATGGTGATTTCTTAAGGTGGATGTGATCTTATTGCCTGTGAATTGTGCCCCTCCATCGATTATCACTTCCCTTGGCAAGTCGTATCATACAAATAGTTCAAAAATAAACTTAATTACTAATTCTTCCATGGTTTTTTACAAGGCCACTGCTTCTACCCATTTGGTGACATAATTTGTGGCAACTAATATGTGGCCTTTCTGGTTTGATGGTGGGTTGAATGGCCCAACGAATTCTAATGCCCACTATTCAAATGGTTCCACCACCAATTTTGGTTGTAGCGGAATTTCATCAGCTTGGCCTGGGCGGCCTATTATTTGGCAGCTATTGCAGGCCTGGACATACTTCTTTGCATCTTTGAAAACCGTAGGCCAATAATAGCGCAATTGCAACACTTTATGGCATGTCAGTCATTCTGCGAAATGGCCACCACAGCGTTCATCGTGACAGGCCCGTAAGATGTCATAGATTTCGTCTTCCCTTATACATATACGTATGTGCATATCGGCCCTTGTTAGCGTGTCGTTTATCTTGGGGACTCTAGACAAGAATTCTACGACCATGTTTTCCTTCCCTGTACATTCTTTGATTGTTATATCGAATTCCTGTAACAACAGTGACCAACGAGTTATTCTCCCATTCGTGATTAGTTTATTAGCTAAATATCTAATAGCAGAGTGGTCAATATACATGAACACTTGATATCTAGTTATATAGTTCCTGAATTTATTGATAGAATAAATGAGAGCCAGGAATTCTTTTTCGGTCACTATATAATTTAATTCGGCAGGAGTAAGGTTTTTTTTTATATAATAAATAGCATAAGGCTTTCGGTCTTCTTCTTGGCCAAGGACTGCTCCTATTGTTGTATCATATGCATCGGAAGATATGTGAAAGGGTAGTTTCCAATTAGGACCTCACAGGATTGGTGCTATTGAGACCAGCCTCTTCAAGTCTGTAAAAGCAGTGTCACATTTATCAATCCATTGGAATTCAACATTCCCAGTTAATGCATATAGAGGTGTAGCTATTTGTGAGAATTTTTTTACAAATCTGCGATAATATCCTACATATTCCAGAAAAATGCGCACCTCTGTTTGTGTACAAGGTGTGGCCAACAGAAGGATTACCTCTATTTTAGTCGGATCTACCTGTATTCCAGCTGCAGAAATGTAGTGACCTAGGATTACCCCCTCAGTGATCATCATGTGGCATTTTTCGTTGCTTAGACATAGTCTAGTAGCAATGCATCATTCTAACACTTTTTCTAGCATTTCTAGAGCTTGATCAAAGTCTTCCCCATAGTGTGTAAAATCATCCATATAGATTTCAAGTCCTTCATTTATTAAGTCAGAAAAAATGATAATTATGGCTTTTTGAATTGTTGTTGGGGCATTACATAATCCAAATGGTAAAAATCTGTAAGAAAAAGTGCTCCATGGGCAGGTAAAGGTTGTCTTATCCTGGTCTTTGGGAGCTATTTAGATTTTATTGTATTCGCTGAATCCGTCAAGATAGGAGAAGAATTGTTTCCCAGCCAATGTATCAAGGACTTGGTCAATGAAGGGGAGGGGGAAATGGTATTTCTACGTTGCCTTATTTAATTCTCTATAATATATGCAGATTATCCACTTCCCATTCTTTTTAGGGATGACTAACAGAGGGGAGACCCATTTGCTGTCTGAAATAGGATAAATGAAATTTACATCTAACATTTTTTGCAACTCGTCTTTTACAATCTCTTTTCAGTGCTAGTTTAATATTCGTTGGGGTTGTCTAACGGGGAATGTTTCCCCTATCAGTATAGACGTGGTGTGTGCATATTTGAGGTTCCAAACCCTTCATGTCTTGGTAGTCCCATGCAAATTCACCTTGGTGCTTCCAGAGGACTTTTATGAGTTTATTTTTTTGGTTGTCATCCAAACTGCCATTAATATTCAGAACCTTTCCTGGCTCGATCTCAATAGGTATGCTGTTATGAACAGAAGTTGAGGAGATATGTTGAGTCTCGAATTTTGTCACAGGATCCTCTTGATCTTCATGTTCGAGGATTGTTTTCAACATTTGGCATTTTATATTTTCAGGCATGGGTGACTGATTCATAAAATTATTGATTACATCATCTTCAGTTTGATCCTTGAATTCGAGAGCTTCTACTAGTGTCAGAGGTGGACAAACTTTTTTCTCCCAATATGTATCTGGATGTTTGTGAGTTTTTACCGTGGGAAGGCTTGGTTTGGTAGGAAGATAAATAATGATATTTTTTATAGAATCTCCTCCAGTGATAGTCATGCTACGTGCTCGACAGCGTATGTAAGCATCTGTTGTGGCCAGCCAAGGTCACCCAAGAATCAATGGGTGCCCTTCCATCCTGTTTTTTGGATTAATGACTAAAAAATTAGCTGGGTATTCCCATGAGTCCACAGATACCATTATGTCTTTCACTATACCTTCCGGTCTAATAACAGACCTATCAGCTAGTTCCAGAAGTGTGGTCGTAGGATATAAAGCTGATATGCCCAGTTTTTTGCAAGCTCCAGTAGTTAGGATGTTAATGGCTGCCCCCAGGTAAACAAATGTGTTTGGAAATGAGTGGAAAGATATTTTCACAGTTACAATGGGGTTTCCTAGGTCTTCATATTTCACAGGTGATTCCCTACCTAACAACAAGTCAGATAGCATTCCTACCACATGAATGGTGGATGCAACCTTTGTTTTCTTGACTTGTTTTTTTTCCACATAATTCTTTGATTGCCTTTGCATAGATGGGAATGTCTTGGATGGCCTGGAGAAGAGGAATTTTGATACAAAGGTTTCTTAATTCCCCTAGGATGTAAAAATTTGGAGTGATTATAGGCCTGGGTAGATTTAATCTTTCAGGAAATGAAGGCGGAGTCACCCTGAGTTCTTTAGGTCTTTTTTGATCAATTGTTTCCTTATCTTTACCTATTTTTGTTATATTCATTAAGCTAGGTTCTGTTGAGGTTTAAATTTGAGACTGAGGTGGAGTTTTGGCTTCTATAGGTAAGATGGTACGTCCTAATCTTAACCTCAGTTCATTGCATGGTTTTTGTTCGGTATTGGGTTTTGGATTTTTTATGATCTGAATTAGTTGAACTGGTCTATTATTGGGATTAGGATTGGGCTGTGCTGGAAATTGAGGGCGTATGGAAAGCTGCTGGTTATGTTGAACTAGATAGGGAGTTAGCAACGTAAGTTGATTTTGGGTCCCTACTCCTATCGAAATATTGGCCATTCCCATGGGTCGCTACCAATTCCAATTGGTGTTTTGCGTAGGGGGTTTGGCCACTAGCTTTGATATGGGATATTCTTCCAATAAGGGGGAGAGAAAGGAAAGTTCTGCCAATTATTCCCTGATGGAGGTTTTGTAGGCCAGGGTGGCATAGGAAATGCTTGTTTTTCCCAAGTTGGGAAAGAGTTTTGAGTCTGCCAAGTTGTTGCATGGTTTTGCTGGCTAAACTGTGGCGAAAGAAAGTATTGAGGCAAGTCTTGAGGTATGCCAGGTCGTGCCTGCTATTTCCAATGCTGATTCATTAAATATATTGGCTCTGTTTCTTCTTCTGCTTCCTTGTAGATGGCTTTCAGCTTGGAAAGTGAAGGACACTCGTCCATAGTATGATCCTTAGTGTAGATAGCACAAGTCCGAACCATGTCTAAAGGACATTCCCTCTGGTTGTGCTTCTTCCGACATCTTGGGCAAAATATGGCCAGGTTTTGTTCTGTTATAGCTTGTTTTTGTTTGGCTTGTAAAACATCAAGTTGTGTTGTCAAATTATCCAAGATGTCAGTTTTGAAATTTTCTAACAGGTTCCCAAATTCTGCTATGGTTACACTGCCATTGGTCTGCTTAAGGTCTTTCTTTATAGAATCACGCCCAACAGGCCTATTGCGTGAGCTACCCTAAGAGCATCTAATACATAAGGAAATAATCTCATCGTATTCTTCCCGATAAATATCTCCCTTCCCCATTATGTTAAGCATCTCAACCCATTCTTCCTTCATCCCTTTAAGCATCGTAGCTTTTAAAATGTCCTTGTATAGCGTGGTATATGGGGATCTTTGTAAATTGTATTGAAATATTTTTACGTATCCCTCTAATGTTTCATTGTCTTTCATATACATGTTAAATATTTCATCTTTTAGATCTCGGGTTCGACAATAGTCTTGGTATTTGGTAAGAAAAATATTCTTCATTTGGTCCTAGTTGTTTATAGTTCCCCCTCCTAATCCCATGAACCAACGGAGCAGAGTTCCTTTTAAGGTAGAGGGAAATAGTTTTAGTTTCTGGGATCAGTGATGTAGTCATATCCTCTACATAAGACATCAAATTCAAATAGGAATACATCAGGATCTTCTGTGGTTAATCCATGAAATGTGGGGATGTTGTGCAAGGGAATGGCTTTCATAGGGGCATTGGCAGCATGATCAACAATAGGGTATTATAATGTTGATGTCTGCCTCTGATTCTTATTTGGATTATTTTCCAACTGATCAAAGAGATGCCATAAATCCTGGGGAACTTCTTGATATAGAGGAGTGATTCTAATAGCATGGGGAGGTGAATGCGGTGGGGGTTTTACAACACTTCCCTGATCTGGGATCCTAAGCACTTATGTTTCGATCACTTCTTTAGGGGACTTAGGTTCTGATATTTATACATGAATTCCTCCACTAGTTTCTCCCCCTCCTTCTTGTAGGTTGCAAGAGCCTCCCTCTTTTGAAGGGTCAGTGCCTATATGAACGACAGTCTACAAACTTTGTTAAGACCCACCTGTCTCATAGTGAATCTCGGCGTAGGCTATAGATAGTCAGGCTGCCGCCTGAGGGAGTGTATTAGGACTTTGAATGGAAACAGTTATGGGTCCCATAGATGCCTAAGATCCAAATTTCTTAATGATTTTGTCTATATATGTTTTTCTTCCAAGGATCACCGGTCCTTTGGATTGTGAGGATGGTTGCAAAGGATTTTAGATTGTTTCTATCTTTTTCTTTCTAGACATAAAACAAGAGCACCTATCCTATGGTTCTTTACATGACTTGCTGGTAAGTGGGCTAGAGGGCAAGCATGTTTCTTGTCAGTATGCAGGTTCTTACCTCTTGTTTTCAATACCCAATTATTCACAACAATGGAGAAAGATGAATAAAGGAGATGAATCTTAACACTCTCCCCGACAACGGTGCCAAAAATTTGGTGCTAAGAGAGGTGGATTTTTATTGAAAACTCTAGTGCTTTCTCATTTAATTATCAACCCAGGGTAATTATTCTTATTTCAATAGTGTTGGAACAATATATGTGATTCAGGTCGTCTAATAGTTACTTCTTGTCACTTATGAGGAAGAATTTGCTAACTTCCTAAGTTTTCTTATCCTATGAGGGGTGGCTTGGATTGATTTTTAACCTAATATTGAGCAACAAGATTGAGCAGCTATCTAATCGAATTAAATAGCAGTCTAACTAAATTCAACAACAATCTAGAGAAATCAAGCAGCAATTGAATTGAATTAAACAATGTTTTAAATAAACTAAACAACAATGGAATTGAATGGAACAACAATTTAACTAAGTTGAACAGTAATGGAATTGAATTGAATCAACAGTCTAGCTAACTGAGTAGTAATGGAACAACAGTGTAACTAGTTGAGCACTAATGGAACAACAGTATAACTAACTGAGAAGTAATGGAACAAAAGTATAACTTAAGCAATTTAAATAAATCTTATGGCAATTATTTAAGTAATTTTGCAATGGAATTCTCTTTATGACTTAATTAATCAACATTGATCGATGATTGAACGCTTCGTTATGCTAAAAGAAGAATGCCATTCATAAATATAGATAACATCAAAATCATCTTATTCTACGATCTGTAACTCAAATGCAATGGAATTAAAAGTATTGGAACTATCTACTGATAATGAAATATTGCCATAAGTCAGAAAATACAAGTGTGATTATCCTAATTCAAGAACGTGATTTCTAAAAATCCTAAAGAAAGAGAACTGTAACTTTATTGAATGGAAATATACTTTACAACTGCATAAGATACTTAAGCATTGGTTCTGCAACTACATAGAGCATGAAAAATTGCGAGGAACTTCCAAATATTGGGCCCAGACCACCAGAAGCTCTAATGTAGTAAAAAATTCAAAAGATTACTATTCAAAGCTCTATATTACATCTAGTGATGTTACAAAAATATAATTAGACAGGTTGTTTCTGATGCATAGATTACAGAATGAATTTCCTATCCTTTCTCTCCCTCCTTCTCGTCCGTCCTTCACCCTTTTAAAGGTGATTTCAAACATGTGACAGTATTTCCCAAATGAAAACCCACTACGCGTGGCTGTCATTTGAGTTCTTCGACTCGAATTCGTCTGTTTTCCTCTTGCCGACCTCTGGGAGTTACCGGGATCTCATATGTTTGCATCCATTGGTTAGCTTTCGTTTCCTATTGGTCCAACCATTCTATAATATTCCCAATTAGCCCAAGATAATAGGAATATACAATTTTGTCTCAATATTTTGTTTCATGAATACAAATTTAAAGGAGGAACAATAAAACTCCTAATCAATAAAATAAATCAATTCCACATGTGAAAATGGACAAATCTAGGCTATTTACATAAGCACACTTAGGTGTGAAAGATACTGGAGCACTTTACCAAGTCAACCAGGACCAAATCAACAGCGTTGTCTAGATACATTGAATCTCCTAGAGGCACAGTGCAGTTTTAGTTGGAGGCTCTCATGTGAATGCAGCTAAATCATTGGGATGGTTTAGGGTTTTACAAGACTTTCATCCTATAAGAGAAAGAGGAGGACAATAGAAGAAGGTTTTTGATTGTGCATATTTTTGAATAAATTTTCTTCTTAGACATATATCATTCTCTGTTGTTTATCTGAGGATAGTGTTGTTTAGCACTAGGGTGTTCCTATTTGGGAATCCCACCTCTTCCATTGAGGAGTTCTTGGAAGAGTCTTGCTGATCTCATTCACTATCATGCATTTGGCCAAGCTCATCTTCCAACTACAATGTAGATCCTGTTGAGGGTTTGGTTTTCCTTGTAAGCTGTAGCAAGTGGAGGCTAGATCTGCTCAGATCTAGTCCATTCCAGGGCCTCTTTTCACTGGGAAATTCTTCTATCCCTTTGGCAAGAGAGTTCTAAACCTTTCGAGCTGCAATTTTAGATCTTGGCATCAGGCTAACCCAGTGCTTCAACCTACAACATATTTTTCCTTCCAATACTGCATTATTTGCAAGAAGGAAGTTTCAGGGTGTTTTGACACATTTTTGAGGATAGATCTCTGGTGCTGGGGTTTTTCCCTTCACTATGGTGATCCATGGATTAGATTTCTGATCCATGCTCTATACAGATCTGATCTGCTTCTATTGTAATCATCTTCAGAAATTTCTGAATACTACTGCAGGTCGGCTACTTTAGATCTCAGATCTACTCTCTATGTTGCATGTTTTCATCAAAACCCCAAGGGAATCTTGTAAAGGAGCCTTTCTAGTGTACAGATCTGAAATAGATAAGATATTTTGTACAAAGATCTGCTCTAGATTTGGAGTGTAATATATAGCTGCTACATATCTTATAAATAACGTTGTCAAGCTATTTTTCAGTCAATACATGTGTTGCAACCCTCTTTCTTGAGGAATTTCTTCTATTCTTGTCTTCTACATTCTGTTGTATATTGTAAGGGCCTCATTATGGATATGATTTATTGCTGTATATATGAGATTTTATCCCTCCTATTGGTCTCCTTCTCATGTTCTCAAAAACTACGTTATTTTCCTTCATTATTGTTGCATATTGTTGCAACCCCATTCTTGGGTGTTTTTCAGCTATACTATGTGTGGGAGGTCTATTTACCTCACCTAGTTTGATTTATTTTTGCTTCCCTTTTGGATTTAGATGCTAGATCTCTAGATCTAATGGATCCAAGGGTTGCAAACTCATTTCATTCAACATACTTCTGAAAAGTGCGTTATTCCAGCAGGTATTGTTGAGTGTTCCCATTCTTGGATATTACAGTGGTATCAGAGCAACCATCTTGGCATAACCCGTGAGTTGCTTCCTTGAAGAGCTAATATGTCTTCAGAAGAAGAGTGGCACCTCACTGACAGAGAGAAGAGGTACCTGAGAAGAAGATAGAATAATTTTTATTACACCAATGATGATAAAGACAAGGGAAAAACCCCTGAATCTGGAAGTGATGAAGATGGGAAGGAGTTTGCAAAAACCCTTCTGAAAGCCATGCAAGATATTTCTAGAGAGATAAAAGAGATGAGAATGGATAGGATCAAGGAATTTCCTAATATATTTCATCCTATATAAAGCTCTGGCATGTCTCACCACTGGAATGATCAACCAGTGAACCAGCCACAAGCTCCACAATGCTCTACTATGCCTACTTTCTTAGCTTTGGAGAATGAAGCACCTCATGAGCAAGCATCCGTTTAATACTACTTTGAAGAATATGAGTCTCAGAATCAAAGATTCAAGGAACACCTAAGTTTTCAGGAGTTTTTTCACCTCAAGTACAAAAGAATACCAAGGCATCAACATAGAGATGGTGGATTCACTCAAAATCATGATCGACATCACTCTATGGGAAAATTATTTTTACCCAAGTTTGATGGTTCATCCATTAGTTCTGCCAAAGCATGGGTTGAAAAGCTGGATATCTACTTTCAATTGAACAAATTCCCTGAGATGGAAGCTATCAATATTTCAGTGTTGCACTTTGAAGGTGAAGCACACAACTGGTGGTTCCATGGGTTGTCTACATTGGGCCATGCCAATGTGACTACCTATTCTGATTTTACTAGAAGACTGGTGAAGAGGTTCGACAGAAATGATCCAGAAGCACCTTTCATGAGTCTTGAAAAGTTGAAGCAGTCAGGTAATTTAGAGTCTTATATCTCTGAGTTTCTGAGATTATCCGTTATGGTTCTTGATCTGTCTGCAGCAAGGAGGGTGTACATGTTCATCGATGGCTTGGATGAACCTTTGCATGGGTTGGTTAAATCTACCAATCCCATTACCTTGCATGGGTTGGTTAAATCTACCAATCCCATTACCTTGCATGATGCCATTGAGAGGGCTAGAGACCTTCAAGATGCCTTTACAAAATCAAAGGAAGACTTTCATAATAAGCCCTCTTTCCCTTCCAAATGAAAGGAAGAGAAATTTTCTCCTTTAAAGGAGAGCTCATACAAGAAGCCTCTTGATGATGAAGTCCGAAAAGATATAATAATAAGGAAGCTATGCTTTTCTTTCCAAGAACCATGGGTACCTGGACATAGGTGTGTTGCTAGTAAAGCACATTATATAGAGGTCTTCTTAGATCTTGAAGAAGATGAAGATGATGAGCCAAGGAGGGCTTACAGCGCTGGCAATGTCGGAGGAGATCCAACACCTTCAGGAGATGAGAATGGAGCATTTGCTCCTATTGGAGGAACTCCTGCATCCTTGAGGGGAGTACCTAAGTACTTGACCTTAAGATTTCGAGGGTTTCTGTACTGATTGACAATGGGGCTACCCACAATTTCATTGATGCCCATATTGTGCAAAGGAGGGAAATACTCACTAATACTTTTGAGGGATTATTTGTTTTGGTCCCAGAAGATAGAACAATGCAATGCATGCATTATGTTCCATCACTTTCAGTCACCATGGGATCCTACACTTTGGTGGATCACTTCTTTGTAGTTGACATACCAGACACAATGTCATTTTGGGTGTTCAATGGTTGATTACATTGGGGAAAGTCACCACTGATTGGGAGGCTTTACAAATGGAATGGGTGGAAAAGAAGAGTGGTGCACTTCAAATAATAAAAGGCATGCATACTTACCCCTCACACAACACTTCCACACAAAAAAAATAAATGGATTTGTGTAGTGGAAGCAAGGACCTCACTGTCCCTTCTCTCATGTTCATGAGATTTCTACAAGGGACACTCTTATCTAGTGGAAACCCACTTGGGATGCCACCTGATTCAGTTTTAGTGAGAGATATCTCACTACTTGATGCTCCAAAATCAGATACAGGAGGAATGGGATCATTAGAAGACACAACTACAGTGTTGGAAGGCTTGGCCAAGCACAAGGAGGGAGATTTTCCTCTCTCATCATCCTCACCATCCTTCATTACTGATTCTACGTTGTTGGAGGAGAATAAGGGAAGGTATGTCCTTCCTACTTGTACCTTTGGCATAAGAAATGTTAAAGAAGAGATCAGAAACATGGTAGGCATTCCTATTGATTCATCATCAATGTTGTCTTGGTTGGGGAGTGTAGATCTATATTGGAAATCCTAGTTGTTGGTGGATTATTCCGAAGATCTCTACACTTGTATGATTCTTGATTATCAGATGCATGAGGAGGGCTACCTAGTCTATGAGGGATTAATCTATCATCATGATATGATCTTCTTACCTAGATCCTCCAAGCTCAAGGAGAGGATGCTACAAAGGGCCTTCAAAGAGTTCTGTTTCAGCCCTACCTATTCTATGAATATCTACAACACTATCTTGAGATGCTTTGAATGGGAAGGCTTTGGAGGAGAGCTACATCAACATTCTCTATAATGAAATAGCTATGTGGATTTTGGGTAGAAAAAGGACTCTATGCAAGATTTATTTTATTCATTTATTCCTTCTCTTGAAAAGGGAGAAAAATTTGTGCACAATTCCATGTATAGAAGAAACATTGATGGTGAAAAATCTGATCATGTAATGCAAGCTTCATTTTCTGATTTGACACATTCTTTCACCATGTTTTTGCAAGACATGACTCCCAAGAGGAGTGTTGTATCATGTAAATATCATGGAAAACATTGGGCCACTGAAAATTCTGAAATGGGCCACTCCCTTGTTGTGCCAAGGGAGATTAGTTTCCATGATGGGTGCTTCCCAAAGGCATGAAACATATCTCACATTTTCAGCCATGGTGAGGTAAATTTTGAAGAAAGTGGTGGGGAAACCACTTATCATATCTTGATCTGATGCAGGCAGGGGATGCACTGCGTTGGCACCATATGTGGGACTATGATCCACCTCCTCATGCTCAAATTTCTGTTTATGTATATGTAATAATGCTTCCATACTTGGATGATACAGTTGTACTTTTCATGGGATTGTATGGAGGGAGGATGGGCAGTTTGTATGTACCACATGGGATGGAAAATCTATATGTAACTTATGCTACATGCTTTAGAGATATTATTGGACCTACCATGTTTGTTTCTGTTAAGCTCTTGACTCCTTGTGGGATGGATTTTATACATCTCATGATGACTTTGGAGGAACAGTTCATGGAGGCTTGGATTGTTGAACACTTAGCTTATGAGGAGAGCTTGATATTTGACGGTGTCACCAATGAAGAAGGAGAAGTGTTGCAGCACTCACCCTATCAGTTGCTTGAGGACAAGCAACATTTTGGAGGGGAGGACTGTAATATTCCCAATTAGCCATATTTTGTTTCATGAATAAAAATGTAAATTAGGATCAATAAATATCCTAATCAGCAAAATAAATCAATGCCACATGTGAACATGGACAAATCTGGGCTATTTACATAAGCACACTTAGGTGTGAAAGAGACTAGAGCACTTGACCAAGTCAACTAGGACCAAATCAACAGCAATGTCTAGATACAGTGAATCTCCTAGAGGCATAGTGTAGTTTCAGTTGGAGGCTCTCATGTGAATGAAACTAAACCATTGAAATGGTTTAGGGTTTGAAAATATGTTCATCCTATAGGAGGAAGAGGAGGACAAAAAAGTAAGGTTGTTGATTATGCATATTTTTTAATATATTGTCTTCTTAGACATATAGCATTCTATGTTGTTTAGCTGAGAATAGTGATGTTTAGCACTAGGGTGTTCCTGTTCGGGAATCCCACCTCTTCCATTCAGGAGTTATTGGAAGAGCCTTGCTGATATCATCCACTATCAGGCATTTTTCCAAGCTCATTTTCTAACTATAACGCAGATCATGTTTAGGGTTTGGTTGTCCTTGTAAGCTGCAACAAGTGGAGGCTAGATCTGCTCAGATCTAGGCCATTCCAGGGCCTCTTTTCACTGGGAAAGTATTTTATCCCTTTGGAAAGAGAGTTTTGAACCTTTAGAGCTGCAATTTTAGATCTTGGCATTAGGCCAACCCAGTGCTTTAACCTACAGCGCATTTTTCCTTCCATGACTACGTTATTTGCAAGAAGGAAGTTACAAGGTGTTTTGACACACTTTTTGAGGAGAGATCTTTGGTGTTGGGGTTTTTCCCTTCACTATGGTGATCCATGGATTAGATTTCTGATCCATGTTCTGTACAGATATGATCTTATTCTATTGTAATCATCTTCATAAATTTCTAAATACTATTGTATATCTGCTACTTTAGATCTCATATCTACTCTCTATGTTGCATGTTTTCATCAAAACCTCAAGGGGATCTTGTAAAGGAGCATTTCTAGTGTATAGATATGAAATATATCTGATCTTTTGTAGACAGATCTTCTCTAGATCTGGAGTGTAATATACAGCTTCTGCAACTCTTATAAATAACGTTTTCAAGCTATTTTTCAGTTAATACATGTGTTGCAACCCTCTTTCTTGAGGAATTTCTTCTATTCTTGTCTTCCACATTCTGTTGTATACTATAAGGGCCTCATTATGGATCTGATTTATTGTTGTATATATGAAATTTGGTCTCTCTTATTGTTCTCCTACTCATTCTCTCAAAAACTGCCTTACTTTCTTATAGTATTGTTTCATATTGCTGCAGCCCTATCCTTGGGTTTTTTTCAACTATACTAGGTGTGGGAGGTATGTTTACCTCATCTAGTTTGATTTTTTTTAGCTTTCCTTTTGGATTTAGATGCTAGATCTCCAGATCTAAGGGATCCAAGGGCTACAAACTCATTTAAGTGCACATACTTCTGAAAAGTGCGTTATTCCAGCAGTTATTGTTGAGTGTTCGCATTTGGGGATATTACACATTCTGCCTTCCTGCATGCGGAGATAAGAGAATTCAATTTTATGTTACAAAAACATCCTTTTCATCATTAGTCTAGTTGTTCTCGTTTTCATAATATTTTATTCTCTTTATTCTTAATATGAAGAGGAATTCCCCAAAAATGTAAACATAATTTGAAGTAATTACAAGGTGAGAACATACCTTAATTTGGGCCCAACACATTCTAACAGAGCTTCGTAGCTTTCTGGGTCTTTCAAAATTCTGTTGTAGGATTGTGTTGGTGTTCTCTCATATCACTTGGCCTTTGATTCAAGTCACTATGGGAGGAGTGAAAGAAAATTTCTATTGTTTTTAATCCCAACAAAAGTCATTCACCGATTTCAAACATCGCCTCTTCTCTACACCAGTTCTCACATTACCATACCTGCATCAACCATTTGAGATTGAGACAGATGCCTTTGACTATGTTATTGGTGCAGTTATTACTTAGTAGGGGAATCTAGTGGTATATCATAGTGAAACACTTTTAGACATAGACCTAAAGTATCCCACCTATGACAAAGAGATGTATTCCATTGTGAAGGACTGTTGACAATGGAAGCACTACATTCTAGGGAAGGAAACAGTCATCCACACAGACCACTGGCCCTTTAATTTCATAAAAAAAAAAGGGAAGTTGTAGAATGATCACAATCAGAAATGGTACACATACCTACATTATTTACATTTGAACATTAAGTACAATAAGGGAAACACCAACAATGTTGCAGAATGCATCAGTCGATTTCTGATCATGGCACTGACCACTGTGCTCGACTTTTGTCAGCACGAGACTTCGGGGTGGATGCATCTTTACAAGAGTGATTAAAAATTAAACAACACATACCATACACTCCTTGAAGGCAAGAATGTTCCAAATTTTCACCTCCAGGATGAATCATTATGCAACCTGGGACACCTTTGTGTTCCTTCAAGCGAGCATGCCAAGATGATTTTTGAAATGCACTACAATCAAGTCACTAGACATTTCAGGGTAGAGAAAACAATGGTAGTGTTACAGAAGTATTTTTATTGGTCAAAACTTCGATGAGATGCTAGGAAGTACATCATATCCTGAACTACCTGAACCATTGCCAAACTGACCAGCAAGAAGCAAGGCCTATATACTCCACTTCCTACTCCTAATCGACCTTGGAAATCCATATCCATGGATTACATGTTGGGCCTTCCTTCTACCAAGCATGGAAACGACTGTGTTTTTGTGATCGTCGATAAATTATCTAAGATGGTCATTCCGATGGCCTGCAAGAAGAGTATCACAGCAAAATTCACTGCTAAGATCTTCTTTGAACGAGTGTGGGTACACTTTGGGATCCCATAGTCCATTATCTCAGATTGGGATAATAGGTTCCTAAGTACATTTTAGCCTATTCTTTGGTCGATTTTGGATATCAAGATCACTAAGTCCATAACTTTCCACCCCCAAACTAATGGCCAAACAAAGGACGTCAACAGGATGATCATACACAGTATGTGCATGTAAAAATTGAAGCATCCACGCACATGGAATGAAATCCTCCCCTATGTCCAGCATATCTACAACCGAGCTCTACATATCTCAACTAGCCATAGCCCCTTTCGGGTGGGGTTGGGATTCCATCCAATATACCCATTGATGTGGCCATACCATTTGCAACTACTCAAACAGATTCATCGCATTTCTAGTCCGAAGCTGACAAGGCGAACAACTTCATTGAGCGCATTCAGCACGTCCACTAGCAGTTCAATGAAATATTGGACATATCTAGTGCTAAGTACAAGCAGTGACATGATAAACATTAGATTCCACACAAGTTCCATGTGGGCAACAAATTTTGGCTACATTTTCAGAAGGATCGCCTTGCGGGGCCCCACCGCAAGATTTTCCTACTCTGATATGGGTCATACACCATCACCAAAGTTGTAGGGGACAATTCCTTCAATCTCAACATTCCACCATTCCTTGTTCTGCACCCACTGTTCAATGTGGACCACCTTCGACCATACTTTCCACTATTACTGGACACATCCAACATTATAGAACAACTCACACAAACGAAGTTTAACCCAGAATACATGGAAAAAGCCACTATTTACTGTATCATGGACAACAAATTAAGAACACCTGCCAACATAAAATACAGCTATATCGAGTTTTCAAAGCAAGCCAACTCCTTCACCAGGGAAAGTGTTTCACCAGGGACCAAGTTCAACAAAAAATTCCTAACCTCATGGAGGCACTGCACTCAATGGGGACCATTGATTCCTAAGGAGGTAGGAATCATCCAGGTGGATATTGGTGGCCACCCACCTATTGCACCTAGACCTCTAGTTTTTTTCATCAGTTTCCTTGTTTATGACAACATTTACTATTTTTATAAGTTTTTAGGTCCTAGACTTCTGGAGTAGTTTTGACCCCTTATACGACATTTTTTTGAGTTCCTCAATAGGCTTATAGCTTTATTAAAGGACCATATCCATATTAAAGATTCTATGTAAAATAATATAGTACTCGAAGATATCTTTCCAACGAGGTATCGTACATGCCAAACATAGATAATATGACCAACTTACGACCCTGGGAAGTTTTCTACCCAACTAACCCCAACGGGGCCCACAAACTCTTGGTGTTCCATCTCCTTGGGTTATAGTTTTTGTTATTTATGGTTTTCCCTTGTTTTTAAATAATTAAAAGGCCCATGAGCCTCATTGTAACACAATTCAGAGGCATGTAGCTGCCACATCTCTTCTTAGAGATAAGGTACCATCGCCCGATTTAATTTATTTCCGTTATGTATGTAAGAATATTTCAGTTCTTTGATATTAATGAAATGAAGTTTTATTTTTGTTTCATATATACAGTTATGTTTATATATGTATTCTATTTTTTTCCTGCATAAGTTGGGATCAAATAGGGTTAATGGTTATTAATCAACAACAATGAGTTCAAGAACAAACTCTACTAGTCATAAGCAACAACTTCACATAATAATATTTTCTGAAACATATAATTCTTTGTCTTACGTACTCAAGATAAATCAACATAAACCTATGAAAAAACATTAAACCTATATTTACTCAAGAAACACTAGGGAACACACTTGGATCTATGTATAGGAACCATTGTTATATATACTTTTCTCTATAATTAATGAAATTCTCTCATATACATGATCACTAAACCATACTCTTCATACTCAACTAATCCATAGACATAACAACATACATATAGCATCAATCCATATTCTAGCATCAAGGAAAAATTTGCTCAGTTAAACACCACCACAAACACAGGTACATTATCCTATCAACACTGCACACTTCACAAGTATACAATCACCCTTTTTACTTAGCATCTAGCAAACATACTTATGTTGTATAATTTCCATACACATTTTAAAATTTTCTACAAACTTGATGTTATAACCTACTTGACTTATCTCTAAATTATTGTTTTTTTGTTATCAATGTTCTATAGTCTCTATAAGATAAAATGTTAGACCTGTCATAAACCTTTGATGATTCAATTCCCAAAATAGATCAATAACCACTATACAAAGAAAGTCTAGTTTTGCAAGGAAAAAATATAGGTGCACATATTTTAACCTTAATCAAATAAATATATTGTTGAGTATTCAATTATTTATAGTATCTAAGAAATTCAACGCTAATTTTTTCAATGAAAATTTATCATATGGTGCAGAAATGTTTAAGGGACCTCCAACAATAAAAAACTTTCTGACAAATAAAATGTAATGCAAATAAAATCTACAAAAAAACGTAAAATATTATAGATACTACCTGCAAAAGCTATTAGATTATATCCCCTGCAACAAGTAGATTCATACCTCTCACTAGACTACATATATGCTACAAAAGATCTATGTGAATTGGTTCTAGAGGATTTATACTAGAAAAAAACATAGAGTTCGACTCCATGTTGAGTACTCATGACCATGTGCTCAACCTCTTGAACTTATCAGCCACATATATCCTCGGATATGAAAATAAACTAAATATAGAACAAAAGAAACCATACAGATTTATTAGGTGCTAGTACCAAACAACACACTCCACTACTCGATCTTATTGCTTTGATACCATGCTGAAAAACCATTAATTATCTACAAATAATTACTTATGATATTATTTACCATTAGTTTAGTTTAGTCAATTTTCATCAAGAAATTATACATAAAATATTCAACAAATAACAGTGATAAGAAAGTAGAGACCACTTTTCACAATAATAGGAGACATCAATGTTTAGGTCAGAGACCAGGGAAAAACCCCACAAGGGGGAAAACTCAATGAAACCTTTCCTTAGAGAGAACCTTCAATAGTACATCAAGACATGGATAATATTGACCACAAGATGGATTCCACAAGTGCTAAGATATCCTCCACAACGTATGCTACATAATGTACAATGAGAGGTTGATCCACTCACCATATCACAAAAACAAAGTTTAAATCTCTTCCCTCTTAAGATTAGATAGGTTGTAGCTACATAATTTTTTTTATCAAATTACAGATCTGGTATAGATTCAGATCTCAGACAAGTCTTGGAAAATATATCTGTGGAGGAACCAAAATTTCGATCAAATCAATAACTTCATATCTTGCACCACTGACTTTAGATCATAATAATATAAGCATATCTCAGACATTGATTGCATATCAAAATAATAATAATAAGCAGATCTCAAACCACTAACTTCAAATCATAATAATAATAAGCAGATCTTGAGCCTATGACTTTATATAATAATAATAATAAGCAAATCTCAGACCATTGACTCTGGATCAAAATAATAATATGCGTATCTTAGACCACTCACTTCATATTATAATAGTAATCAGAAAATATCGAACCTTTGACTTCATATCATAATACAATAAGCCTATATCAAACCATGAACTTTAGATCATAATAATAATAAGTATATCTTGACCTCTGACTTTAGATCATAATAATATGAGCAGATATCTAATCATTGATTTCAAATCATAAATATAATGAGGACATCTACACATTTCGGACAACTTCACATAGGAGAGGAGATGAGTAAGGTATGTTTGTTCAAATTTCTTCTCAAGAAGAGTGAACAAACCTCTCTATATAGCCATCGTGTGATACAATTGAGAGAGTTTCAAGACAAGCCAAATATCCATTTGTTACACAACATTTTTTAACCATCCCTACAATCCCTCATGTTGAATCCTTAGTTAAACTGAGAGGGGGGGTTAATCAGTTTAACACAGTCATGAGCTTTTAAAACTTTTCATCAAGCTTATTTACAACTTAATTTTATAATCAACTTTATATGTGAACAGTCTTAATGTGTAGCAGCAAGTATTAATATAATGTGACACCAAACTTATTATGAGAGTAGCAAGTATTAAGCAGATTGGATAGAACATATCAACACATAGGCATCACACACAGAGACAGCAGATATAAGTGGAAACCCATAAAGGGATAAAAACACATCTTATTATTGTTGTGATGCAAAGGAAATCTCCAACTCCCTCTCACCACTGATTTTCTGCAGGCACCAACCTACAGGAGGCTCCAACCTCAGTCAGCTACAACTAGCATCTGTCAAGCTTCAACTTGATAGGGAAGCTCCAACTTCCTCATTCTATCAAAAGAAAACATTTGCTGATTTACCTTGGATATCAGCTCTATTCTGTATCTTCTTTTTTGCTGTCCTTTATTCTTAAAATTTGTCTTATAGCATCTCTTTCTGCTCCTCCTTCTTCTTATCTTCTCTGCCTCAATTCTTCATACTCTGCATTCTCTAACCTCTCTATGCATATCTATGAGATATTATTTATAGATATTTCCTTATGACTATTAGCATTACACAGGTAATTCGAAATGGACAGCTATGCCTCTTTGCCTTCTGCCTTCTCATTTCTTTTTCCAGCTCACTCAGAAAAATATAGCAATATGTACTAATTTCAATATTACAGTGGGATTTTTTTTTTCCTCCAGAGACTTGCCAATGCATCACAAACAATATAAAATCAATTAAAACATATACATTCAGCTTTTCAGTTACATATATCAATTTCACTCAGTCTTATTTCCAGCACTTGCTTGCTGGTTTTGTCTTTTCTGATGTTGTCAGGTAACTGTTATGCATACTCTATTCACTGTCTTCTCCATATTCTCTAGTTTTCTTTGTTTGTACACCTGTCAAATTAATTCCTGTGCATGTTCCTGTTCACTGTGATTGTGTGTCTGTTGTATATATATAATTGCGTTACAATATATATAACTACTAATCTGGCAATTTCAATAAACATATGTGGAGGCTTTTTCTTCCAAGGTTATCTTATGGTTGTGAACTATGTCTAAAAAACCATATATGTGGGAACTTTGTTCTTTGCCTCAATGGGATTAAACCTTATTATAAAATCCATAACGCACCTCCAACGTTCTCTACATTTTATATTTTGGTTATGAAATCATATATGTCGGGACCCACAATTTTGAGATCTTTGTATCTGTCTGTGCAATGAATTAAACCATGGTTATAAAACCATTGGAATTATCCATTACACAATGGTCTTCAGCATATTAACAAATATATGTTCCCGGCTTCATAAAATTATATGTAAGACTCTTTTCAATCTTCATAACATTTCATTCCACGTCAAAGTTCCACCTTGGTCAAACTCCAAATGCCCACAACTATAATATGCCCAGTGCACAATTCATTCCATCCAAGGTTCGGTTATCATCAACATAATATGTGTATCAAAATATATTGCGACCCCAATTCAAATGTTACAAACCATTAAAATAACCTTTGATCACTCCAAGGAATAGTCTAGGCCAACACCCATATTCATCATTCGTGAATATTTATCTTGGAGTATAAAACCATAAATCCAAACATTATAAAAATTGCCACAACAATATTCCGATTTCATTTAACGTTAGCCCTTAACTATTTACGCAACATGTGCTCGGGCCCACATATCCACTTTTCTTAATCCCCGATGCGATGGATCATTTTTGAATACTTCCAATTGTGATTGATGCATTTGAAAATGTTCCAATGTTTTGCCCTTACTCCAATGCAATTGATGCATTTTGAAATGTTTCGATGCTCTGCCCTTACTCCGATGTGATTGATGCATTTGAAAATGTTTAGATGCTCTACCCTTACTCCGATGCGATTGATGCATTTGCAAATGTTCTGATTTGATTAATGCCTTTACAAAAGACCCGATGCGATTAATCGCAATCGCAGTTTTCAATAGAATGCTCTGATGTTCTATTTTTCTCTGATGTGATTCGTGAGGGTCCCACCTTATAATACTTCGTTTGTTTCAAACCCAAAAAATAGAACCTTTTATTCTTTTAATCTCGCGCACAACAATATAATACATATTCGTTATATTGTAACCTTGGTCCTTTGTATATAAAGCGCTACATATATATATATATATATATATATATATATATATATATATATATATATATATATATATATATATATATATATATATATATATATATATATATCTTGGAGCCTTTTCTTTATAAATATCGAATGAATTTTCCCGACAGTCAAAAATCTTTAACCAGCCCTCTAAGGCAGAACATACTAAGCCACATTATTTATTCGAACCTTAGTCTTAATGCTACAAAAGGGGTCTGGCTCTTTTAATTACATACACTTGCACTTATATCATTCACCCAAGGTTTATATATTAACACGACACATATATCTTGGTTCCACAACCTGTCGTTCATCTTTGGTTTATGGTTCAACATAAAGTAGATCGGGCCCACATACCTTGTTTTGTATTAACTGTCGATTTGATCCGACAGTCCCACTTTTTTCGCGCGCCAAGTCCAAATCCAATGGATGCCGCGCAATATCGTGCAAATTATATGCTCGTCACATAATTCTCCAAAATTAAGGGAAAAAAGTTGTATTCGAAAACCACTTTAGGACACGTGGCAACCAATGACATATATCGTGTTCTTTTTGACAATTCTACTTACCACTTTAACTGTCGCGCGAACCCACTGGTTTTTTGAGCACCGGTTTCACTGTTTGCTTAGGGTTCCATCTAGCACATGGTTCTGCTTCATAAAATTTTAACTATTATTAAAATAATTCCCGCTTTCGCTCCTGTTTCCTCTTGCGTTCTCGACATTATAATACGGTGCTTCCATATGTTGAATGCTCGACTCCGTTAGGTTTTCACTGTGTATTTACGGTTCCTTTCTTGGTTCTACGCCCTTACTGGTTCCACAGTCCACAGAGTTATTCCTTTGAAATGGGGTCACGTTGATTGTTTAGTGCCTTTTCCATATAAGCTCTGCCTCTATTATTTGTTTATCTCTGGTTCCGATGTGACTTTGTTTATTTGTTTATCTCTGGTTCCGTTGTAAACCTCTGTTATTTGTTCATTTTTTTATCTTTGGTTCCGCTGTAAAACTTTGTTATTTGTTTATTTTTTTATCTCTGATTCTGCTGTGTACATTAGTCACTGTGAACTCAAATTCCTTCCTCTGTATAATAACTCTAGAAAGAAGAATCGAACCCTATCTCAACTCTACTCTGTCCCCCCATATTTCTCCTGATATTTTTCTCTTTGATTCATGTCTCATGGTCCCTCTTCTTGCCTTTCTTTCTCTGCTTCTTGTATGTCACTTTGTGCTACATTGTTTCTCTTTTTGCTACCTCTACTACTCTGTTATTTTTCTTCTCTTATTTGCCATCAATGACAACATTTCCAACACCTCACCCTGCATATTGGAGGGTCTTTCTCGTGACCTATGAGCAGTGTCATACTCTGCAAACACCTTCTTTGCATCCTTCTACATATGTAAATTATTTTTCCTATTGAACATTTCCTTAGAAAACCCACAAAAACCTATGTTTTGGCTTTGGCGCAGGTAGCTAGTTCATCCCTTGTGCCAATGTGGAGGATGTACACTAGAGCTCGTGCCATATGGCACTCTGTCCCTTTGTTTTACCCACGCCAGCCTTCTTGGGAATTTTTTTTAACAAATTATAGGTGGAAGTTTCCTTTAACCACCTCAGGGATGAGTCACAGGAAGTGGTTAATCTGATAAGCCATAGATCTCCCTCTTTAGGTAGTGGTTTCCTCCTCCCATGGAACACTCCTTGAAGATAGTTCTCCCTTCCATGATTATAGGGATCCTAACTTCTCCCTCTCCCTCTATATAAACAGGCCTTCTCCTTTATGAAAGCTAGTTGAACATATAGCCAAGAAGCTGAACTTGGAGTAGAGATACTATAGTTGAGTATTCGCTATTAAGAAGGTAGAACCAAGAAGAATTTTGTAGAGAGAGCCCCGTCTGAATTCCCGATGAGCCTTTATGAGACGCGCTCCACTGGACCCTTGTTGGAGGAGACCGCAACGTCGAAGCTTGGTTGTAATCTTTCTTCCTTTCATTAATATACTCAACTATGGTATTGGTTCCATCATTTTGTTATGTTTATTTGATGTAATTGATTTAGTCTTCTTCGACTAACTAATAGTTACGAATGTGAAATAGTATGTTGTATATCGTCTTTATTTCTTGTGTATGTGTAGGTATCTGAGCGTGAGAATAAACGGATCGTGATCTGTCAAACCAGGAGCGAGAGGCAGCCACTCTTTCAATAAAAACAACAGCGTAGGACCTCTGGTAAGTTATCTATCAAATCTTCATCTATTCGTTAACTAGGAATCGATGCTATAGTGTGTCTTGTTTGTGGCTAGACCCACTCAAGGGCTAGTGGGATTGCCTCTGTCCACAGAGGGGAGTTACCTCACCAAAAAATTGGTGATTCCACTGTGGATCAGTGCGAGTTTGTCTTTCATACATTAGGTCTTCTTCTTGGTCTTTGCTTTCTTAGCTTACCTTTTCTAGTTGTTTTTGTTGAGTCTAAGACCCCTGTTCAGCCCCAGAGGATCAAATTTGACCTCTATTTTTCCAAAATTTTCCTTTTCTAGGGTTAGCTTGATTGGCGCGGTTTCGAGTCTGACAGTCGCACCCACTAGCGCCTTTTTCCAGTTCATCACCCACGCCATCCATTGTCTAGAGTTGATTACAGCCAGACAGTCGCGCCACTTCCTGTAGGTGTTAGGGTTTGCCCTGTTTTGGAGTTTTTTGTCAATACTGGTGCCTCTGGGTGTTTTCTTGACTTGATTTGAGTGCTTTGGGATTTTTTTTGACTATGAACAGCCTCCTTCCTTTGGTTTTTTTTCCATTTCTTGTCAACATCATGGCCTTAGGGTTTGCTAGGGCTTTGGTATGCTGAGCCTGCTGTAGGAGCTTCTTTCTTTTGTTTCACATCCACCTTCATTATTTGCTTGATTGTATTCAGCCCTCTTGATCCATTTGAGTGAATGCGTTTGGTGGAATGAATCTTGAGTGAGTCTTGCCTTTTTCATTCAGTTTTGCTTCTTGTCACTCCAAGCATAGCTCACATTTCTTGTATGGGTCTGTTACGACATCTTTCTTTGATTTGAGAGATTGCGATATTGGTTTGAATTTTTGTTTTGTTTGCTTTGGAGTTGATTGAATTGTTTCATTTCGACTCTTTCATTAACATTCTCGAACTAGTGTGAAGGTTCATTTTTCATGTCATTTAGTGCACTGTTTTCTCTATTACATTGAAAAATAAAAAAAATAAAAATTATTTTGTGCTTGCATTCTTGTTTGCATTGTGGAATTGAAAAATCTTTTGCATAACTAGCATTGGGAATTCTAGGAAATATTTCTCATTTTAGTTAGCTTGCATCATATTTTGTGGTGGATGCTTCTGTATGTTCTCATTATTTTCTATCTCTTGAAAACTCCTAAACTTTCTCGTAGATAGATTTTCAAAGAACGAAATGGTATTTTATGGCAAGTAGCTTGCATTCAGGTATTTGTGAGATCCAACATTCAATAGGACCTTGGAATTGAAACATAAATACAAGATCAACTTAAGATTTATTCAATTAACCTAAGGCAACATTGAAACTTAACGAAACATTTAGTGGTCTAAGTTAGAGACGTGTTCCAGCATCTTTAAACCTAGCAGTTTTCGCTTTCCATCTGGCTTCAGACAGCACTAGTACGGACTTGTGCTCCCCATACCGTCGAGTATATAAAGGGAGACCCCTCTAGGTTGCAATCCTTTTATCCATAGGAAGCTGAGTCTGCCACCTTGTAACCGTGATACACCAAACACAGCATTCGAGGATACTACTTGCACGTATGTCAATTCCTTGGTTTATTCTTCTTTTATTTATAACCAAGGTGTATATGGAAGTTCATGGGGACCTGGTACACCCTTTTACCTAGACAACTTGAGTAGTCATTTTCGATCTTTACTGACTCCATAAATTTTAAAATATCATCGAGCACTTGTCCTTTCGCGCTCGCTTAAAACTGAAAGAGACTAGAGTCATATTTGACTATTTCTTGACTCTTAAGACATGAAGCAACAAAATTTTGGTTTCAATGTGGTAAAATAAAATACCTACAATTACATGCCCATTAAAGTTTTATTACTTGGCCTGTCATTGTTTGCCTTGGTTTTGATCCAAGAGTCTTCATTTTCAATCATTTTTCCCTTTTGTGGTCTGCTACAATCACAGTGGCGGAACCATCCATTTCGTCTACTAGCAGTCCTTTCTCGAACGATTCATCTGAAACTTCTTAGACCTCTCAGTCTTCCGAGCTTCAATAGCCTATCATCCCGTCAGAGTACCCCTTTGGAGAACCAGTTGAATTCCATTGACCTCTTTCAAACGCTTGGTTTGGATTTGGGGTTGGCGAACATTTCTCCCCTCTTATATCGGGATCACCATTTTTGGCTGTTATCGTACATCCTAGCCCCCGTAGTCTTTTGCCATATCTCACGGTGGACTTAGACATGGACTCATCTGGTCCTAATGGCAGTGAGGGTATTCCAGTTTCTGATGAAGAATACCAACTTTTCCTGGAATACATCCATCAAGATCCTGCTCAATCTTCACCATCAGTGTTGCTTCCAGCCGGATATAGGTCTTTGGGTCAAATTATAGCCGGTATTTCCTCCATGGAAACATCAACTCCGTCAAGGGGTCCAAATCTCCCGTCATTAGGGATTTCACCAACGACACCTGTCTGGTTGATGCCTTTTATTATGTCTGTTCCCACTAGACCAACTGTTTGCGTGGCTGCATCGACACCAGTTGTCACCGCTCAGTCATCTCGAGTTTCGACTTCGGTAGAGACTTCGATTACCATGCGATCCCTGACGGCCTTTCTTTTGAGGAGTATCGGTTGGTTGTTCAGCAGCAGAGCTCATAGAAAAATCAGTCCCCTCAGGATCCTTATCAGTCTTTTTTTTCTCATTATGATGCGGATGGTAGCCCGATTTACTCACTTCCATTTCAGTATGATGAGCAAGGCAACCCTATCTACTTTCCTGCTCCTGAGGCTTATCAGTTCCTTTCCAGTTTTAGACCTACCTTGCCTATGCAACCCTCTAACCAACAGGGACAACCCTTTCAGGTACAACCTTCGGTTCAGCAAGGGTATGCTTATGACCCACAAGGACAACCCTTTCATAGAGAACCTTCGGTGTAACAAGGATTTGTGTATGACCCATAAGGGAAACCCTTACAGGGGAAACCTTCGGTCCAACAAGGATTATTTTATGGCTCGCAAGGGCAACCTTACAATCCTCAAGGTCAACCTTTACAAGCTCAGCCTATGATCCAACCAGGGAAACCTCAAGGAATAGCTGGGAAACTGGTATATCAACCCAAACCTTCATACAGTCCTGGGGGGCAGATCCATCCATCTCAACCTTTGGTGCAACCTCAACAGCCATATCTTCAAATTGGTCCAAATGTTGCACAGTCGGGACCATCTTATGGTCCTGCTCTAGGTCAACTTGGTTATCAGGCACAACCTGCCCACCATAGCCATTAGGCCAACCTGCTCTGCAGGGGAAACCTGGTGGCCCTCATCAGTTAGGTCAACCTACTCAGACAAGCCAACCTTCACAGCCCATTCACCCTGCTCAGCCACCACTCTACTCTATGTCGTAGCTGAATCAACCTCTACGCCCAACTTATCTAGCTCAGTAGGGCCCTACTTATTAGCAGCCTGTTCAACCCCAAGGCGGTTATTACCCTCAAGGTCAATATCAACTAGCATAGAACTCTCCTCAAGGTCCTGCTTATTACCCTCAACCGCCAAGCTATACTTATACTCCGCAGCAAAATCCTTATGCTACTAAATTAGGACCCTTATATACTCAGAGTCAGTATCCTGGTTTTCAACCCCCGTATCCTGGTCCTCAGCTGCCATATAAACTGAATTATCTGGCTTATAACCCTTATGGTCCAAATCCTTCGGGACAAAAACAATAGGGGCAGAGTTATACTCAACCAGGATGGAGTATGGGTACATGTCCTTATCGAGGACCTGTTATGCCTTTTAACCCTAAATTACCTTTACTCGCCACGTTGGAGTTACCGAATGTGTCCAAATTGACAGATGATCCCATTCTTCATAAACCCTTTTGGCCTCCGGTTCCAACGAAGGTTCCAGGTGATTGTCCCAAGTTGGAGGGCAAGTCTGGAGAAGACCCCCAAGCACACGTCATGACATACCATTTATGGTGTTCTTCCAATTCTTGGGTGGATGACTCTGTTCAACTCCGTCTCTTCCAGTGCACTCTCACCGGAGCTACTGCTAAGTGGTATATTGAACTTCCTCGTGGCATATTTCAATATTTCAACACTCTCGCTATGGAATTCCTTACTTACTTCCAGTTGTTGGTTCGTTACAAAGTCAGGACGCATCTCCTAACATATTTGAAACAGGATCAGGCTACCCATATCTCGGACCACATTCATGAATGGAGATGGCGTTGTTGCCTAATCAAGTTCAAAATTCCTGATCAACTTCTTACCCATTAGTTCACTACCTCTTTTTTCAATAATATTGCGAAAGACATTTCCATGGGGCATGTGTAACTGAGGAACAAGCCACTGCTCGTGCCCAGTACCTTGATTTAGTGTACTCTCAATCGGGAATTTTTTATGACATCTTGACTGAGGCGTCATGACCTGGGACCTCTAAAGCATCAGCTGGCCCATCAGTTGACGACGTTATTGGTTTTGTGTCTCAGAATTCACGCAAGTCTTCCAATCGGAAGCAGAAATCAAATTCTTCCAATAATTCTACTCCTCAGGCTACCCCGGATTCTGGTAAAACCTCAGAGGTCATCGTCATTCAGGCCAATCCTGCGAACAAAACTTCCAAGGGGAGAAATAAGGGCAAAGGCAAGGCCAAAGCTGATGCCCCAAAACTGGAATCATCTAAACCTCGTGTTGATGATGGTTCATAGAGAAAGCCAAAGTATCCCTGTCTGATTTGTGATGAGGACCACTACACTAAGGATTGTCCTAGATGATCTGAGGTTAGTCAACTGCTCAAAGGCACTAAGGGAACTCCATCGGTCCTTAAAAAACATTTCCCATCTCAGCAAACCCAGCTGGTCGATCAACCTACGCCATCTACGTCATTTGGCTCTCAAGTATTCATGATGAATGGTTCTGCACCTATTTCCATCGCTACTTGGTCGAAGGATTATGCCGGATCATGCCAGGAAGCCGAGAAAGAGATCACCAATGGTCCTCCTCCCCCACCTACCACTGGTCCTCTTGAGATTGAAATGCCTAGTGTTGAATCCATTGCATGACCACCTTCTAAAGGTGTTCTCCGAAAATCTTCTTATAATCCTAATGCTCGTGCTGCTCAGCATTACAGTATTGTTGAGGACTTAGCACAGGTGCCCTCTGCGATGTCTACATTATAAGTGCTTCAGATTTTTCCATTTCAATGGAAAGCTTTATTATTTGCGATCGGCAGGATCGATCCTGCTAATTCTAGCCTTCTCTCTTTCGACTTAGATAATTTCGCCCTCGACTTCCGCACCAGATTGCACTTTTCATACAAGTCAGCATTAATGGTCTCAACATCCATAGAGCCATTGTGGATGAAGGTGCATCTACCTGTGTCATTTCATCTTCTTGTTGGAAGGTTATTGTCTCTCCAGCCCTAACTTCATCACCCAATGCCCTTGAGGCATTTGATGGTCCAAGGGAATCGAAACCCTTGGGTGTTCTTGCTAGCTTGCTGATCACATTGCAATGAAAGATGGTCAACATTGAAGTAGAAGTCATTGACACCAAACTCAATTACAATCTTCTACTCGGTTTCAGTTGGACTCACGCTATGTTATGCGTTCCATCCACACTCTTTCGACTTCTAAAGTTTCCACACGAGGGAAAAATCATTACTGTCTATCAGTTGTATTTCTTTACCTCGTCTTCTGAGAACAACATGCCATACATGGACCAGATTCCTTCTCCCCCTAATAGTGTAGGGCCGAGTCTTTTCAAAGATCCCGTTGTCATGGGTATCTTTCCCCTTCCACCACCCAATACCATTCAAGTTAATATGGTCTCTCAGTCAGATGACCCATGGATCGTCCCTTTACCTGAACAGGTTGATTCATTTGGAGAGTCAATGCCGCTTAGTCCAATTGAAATCAATTATTGTGAGCTTACAGCTGCATCTAATTCTCCCCCTTTTGAAGGTGCTCCTTTGAGCATGTCTCTCGATGTTTATTCTCAATCCCCATGGCTCGGCGATGCGGATTCGCTTGATCCTTTGAAAGAAGTGTTTCCGTTCGATGAAGCTATAATGGAAACCATGTCTCTCGAAGACCTACCATGGAGCGATGGGCATCATTTCTCCTCATTTATGCTTGGCCTCGGGGCAATGTCTAACTATCTTGAGCGTTTTGCGTCTCAAATTCCTTCTCTGCCACTTAAAACGCCTATTTTGACTCATGAAGTCTTCACTGAAGCTAACTTGGGTAACATTACTCAAACGATGCCTATCGACATTTCCATGAAATCGGGGATTGTCGAGAACATCCATGTGAGAGTCACTTGCTCTTCCGAGGAAGTCCAAGTGTATACTAGCCTCTTTCGCGAATTCTGTGATGTTTTCGCCTGGTCTTACGAAGAAATTCATTTAATTGACCCCAGTATTTTGGTGCACAAGATTCCCACCTACCCAGGTGCGAAGCCTGTTCACTAGCATCTTCATCCCGTGCATCCTCGGAAAGCCGCCGCTATAAAAGCTGAAGTTTAAAAAATTCTCAAAGTCGGTTTCATTTATTTGATTCCTTTGACAGAGTGGGTTTCTAACAT
This sequence comes from Pinus albicaulis, assembly GCA_034641835.2. NCBI lineage: Eukaryota > Viridiplantae > Streptophyta > Pinopsida > Pinales > Pinaceae > Pinus > Pinus albicaulis. The sequence goes on along the minus strand of CM076577.1, from coordinate 518,180,493 downwards.
TGTTCCTGTGGATAAGAAGTAGGGATAAATTCTTGTCTGTGTTGATTATCACGATATCAATCAGGCATGTCCTAAGGATAATTATCCCACCCCTTACATTGATTAGATCATTGATGATTGTGCGGGGAGTGAAATTTTTTCCCTTATGGACAGTTTTTCTGGCTATAATCAGATCAACATTCTCCTATCCAATCAACACAAGACCGCTTTTATCTATCCTTGGGGAACGTCCGCGTATAAGAAACTCCCTTTTGGCTTGAAGAATGCTAGGGCTATGTTCCAGTGCGCTGTGTCTTATGCCTTTCATGATATTTTTCATATTGTTCAACCATACCTGGATGACCTTCTGGCCCATTCAGTTGCTCAAAAAGACCACCTGGATCGTCTCTGCCAGATATTTCTTTGTTGTAGATGCTACAACATTCACCTCAATCTGCATAAATGTATCTTCTGCATCGACTCTGATAGACTTTTAGGGTTTATTGTATCTAAAGACAGAATTCGCCTTGACCTGCTTAAGGTTGAGGCTATTGTTAATATCCCCTCCCCATCCTCGTTACACCAGCTCCAGAGGCTCCAAGGGAAAGCAAATTTCTTACGTCGTTTTATCCCGAACTACGTCAAAGTAGCCAAAGGATTCACACAACTTTTAAAGAAGGACGTCCCTTTATGTTGGGATGAGATTGCTCAGCAGTATTTTGATAGGCTGAAGACATTGCTTGTCAATGCTCCTCTATTACGTCCTCCAAATTACCATCATGATTTCACCCTCTACCTAACTACCACCTTTAGTAAAATCGACATGGTTTTGGTTCAAGATGATGATGAAGGTAACGAGCATGTCGTTTACTACTTGTCTCGGAATCTTCTCGACCCTGAAACTCATTACACACATGTCGAGAAGTTAGCATTGGATGCGGTCTAGGTCATCCACTATTTTCTTCATTATATCCTTTTACGCACGGTGACCATGATTTCTGATTGTAACCCTATGATCAAAAAGAAGAAATCACTTGTTTTCGCTAATTTGATTTGTTCTATCCCCGCCGACTCTGCTCCTTCTTCTTCCGAGGATCATATTCTGGTTGAAACTCTTTTCTTGATTGGCACCCTTGATCCATGGTATGGTGATATCATCGTGTATCTCCAAACTTCTACTTTCAAGTCTGAGTTAACGAAATATGCCCGACGCTGCATTCAGCATCAGTCACAACCTTATCGTATTGTCGGAGATACCCTCTATCATGTTGGAGTTGATTCTGTACTATGTCGATGTCTAACCCTTGAGGAAGCTGAGAAATTTTTGAATGAATGCCATAGTGGTGCCTGTGGTAGTCACATGTCTAGTTATGCCATCGCACAGAAGATCCTTCGTGCTGGCTATTTCTAGCCATCAACGCAAGATGTGTGCACCACCTATTCCTTTAGACCCTGTAATTACCATTGTTCCTTTTTCCAAATTTGGCATCGATTTTATGATGTGTAACCCTTGTTCGGCCGGGAGGCATGCCTATATTATTGTCGTCATCGATTATTTTACGAAATGGGCCGAAGCGATGCCTACGCTGGCTGCGGACGATAAGACAGTAGTGCAATTCATATTTAATCATGGCATTGCTTGGTTTGGTGTCCCTCAAGCCATCATTACTGATCATGGTTCTCATTGTCAGGATTATATGATGGCGGAGCTAACATCTAAGTTGGGTCTGTGTCATGACAGCTCAACGCCTTATTACCCTCAAGGTAATGGCCAAGTTGAAGCTGTAAAAAAAGTCCTTGCTACAATTATTCAATGAACAATTGGGATCCATAAATAAAATTGGCATCTCATGTTGTTTTCATCTCTTTGGGCTAACTGAACGTCAATTAAGAGTGCGACCAGATTTACCCCGTTTCAGCTGGTATACGATTTGGAAGCCACTCTTCCGATTGAATGTGAAATCCCTTCACTCAAACTAGCTGTGAAATTACTGCCAATAGTTTGTCTAAATAATATTGTCTCCTCTACTTGGAGAGATTGGATGAAACTTGTCGCTTAGCTGCCTTGGTCATCGAAGCACAGAAGAAGTGAGTCAAAGCTCATTTTGACCAAACAGTTTCCCCTCATTCTTTTATCGAAGGCAATCTCGTTCTCATGTACGACGAAGCTCATGACAAGCTGGGGGTAGGTAAATTCCAACCCATGTGGCATGGGTCCTACATCTTCAAACATGTGTTACAGAATGGGGCTTATGAGCTTATTTATTATGAAGGTTATCCCTTAGCATAGCCCAGAAATGGGTTGTACCTGAAAAAGTATTATGCTTGAATCATTCATGCATGATATGTGTACATAAGTGATTTTTTTCATTTTTTTTCATGCTTTTGTTTGGTGTGCTTTGTGAGCTTTTTTCTGCTTATTGGGTCTTGTTTTCTATGCAGATGTCTATTTCCGCTTATGTCGGTTTCGTGGATGGTGCTTCCCACAGTACCAGGAACTTGTCTTCGGTAGCCTGGGTAGTTTATAATCCTATTGGTGAGTTGATTAGCTTACAATGTATCTGTCTAGGACCGACTGCAAACAACGTCATTGAATATAGTGTTGTTTTGGAACTATTAACTGAGGTAGTTAACCTCAGCATACACGCTTTGCTTGTAAATTTGGATTCGCAGCTTATTATTCTTCAACTTAACAGTCATTATTCGGTTTGAAACCCATGCATTTTGATATTGTATTTGCGTATTCGTTTACTTGAAAGACATTTTTATTTCATTACATATCAACATATACCAAGACAAATGATTACATTAACTGACACAATAGATAACATTGTGCTAGATAGACATTTTCACAATTTATAAAACATCATCATATGTAAATATACCCATGTAGAAAATAGATGTATATATATATATATCAAATTTTTGCAACGTGTGCATCATAAAACCCAAAAAATATATATGTTTGTTTCAGTTACATCGCGAGACAACATGTCTCTCAAAAATGTGCGAAAATAAAGCCTAAGTGCCTAATCGACGTGGTGCTCATGATAGCACGTCACTGCCCATACCAACTGCCTCAACAAGTGGTGGATACGACTCGGCACCCCTACAGTGTGCCTCTGATAGGCCTGATGCACATCATCCAAGCAAGCATAGTCTGGGACCCCACGGGCGATCCCCTCCAGGTTCTGTAGTATCGCCACCCTCACCATGAGGATTGAAATCATGAAGAATTTTCCTCACTATCAACGACATACCTGCAGGATGCTCTAGGCCAACATATGCATACATATAAGAGTAACTGTGAGTACATGCATATATACCAAAAAATTATAAAACTCATGAAAATAAAAAACGAGTCTCACCTAGGTCCTCGTCCTAATCCTCTCCCTCCAGGAGCGAGAGGTCTGAGTCTCCAGTGAAGTCTGTGCCAGCGTAGGGCCAATCCTCCTCGAAAATCAGTTTTTGTCAGAGCCAATTAAAAAACTCTAGCCTCCAGGACATCTATTGGCAACCCCCTGCTTTTGGCATCAATGGGGCCCATCGAGCCATCAGTGGCTCTCTGGGTGGCAGCATCAGGACAATAAATTCCGGACGCTAGAATATGGGTAGTCGTTCCAAAAAGAACAATACCATAATTGATCCATACCAAAATTGATTTATTTTGGTCTTCTTGCGCTTAATGAGTTGTCGTTTGATGTTGACAGTCATGGCCTTGGCCCATTTGAAGATAGTCGGGCTCATACACTATGAGGCAAGAAGTAGTTGTGTCTTCATGGCCTCATGCGGTGCTTGAAATCCCGCATCCCACGTGATAGTGTGCAACACTACTCTTATTGCCAGATCAGGGATGGTTTGGATGTCCATTTTTCCACTCCCTATTCCTTTTCATGCCCCTCGGCACACCCTGTCAATTACCATTACCATAGTTTCCCCAGAAGGATGGGTACCAGTCAAGATAGCAACTGCACCCCTACGCAACAACCTAGTGATAAAATACACATCAGAGACTTCGAGTTCAAGCTCCTAATCTTGAAGTACAAAATTTTCTTGATCCTCGTCCCAAATGCTTTTCAAATATTGAAGCAATTCAGGCTGAGCTCGGAGGCACGGTGTCAGGAATGAGCCCACAATTTCTAAGGGCATTCATGCATTGTTGATTTTCCATGGAATTTTCATCCTCCTCACTGTGTTCTCTCTCTTTCCACTCAATTACCATATTTTCTGCTTTGTACCTGCATGCATTTCATATGAACATTGTAAGTCTCCTTAGGCATCAAAATTTGGAAGTAAATGGTTGCATTTTATTTAAATTGAGGCGGATTTTGGGTTGCGCGGTTGGCGCGACTGTTTTGCTAACATTCGCACCACTTGGCGCGACCCCTATGTAAAAATGGGTCGATTGGTGTTGGGTCTGTGCCCAAAACCCGCACCAATCGTGATGCCCTAGTTTTTACAAATCCTCCCCTAAAGGTTTCAAAATGACAATTAAAGGTAATGAAATTTAGCTTAAAAGATGGCAAATGGTGTCGGCTCTTACCTGAAACTGACAGAATCTAGATTGGTTCACTGGATCGCTCAAAATCGTCACCACAAGATCACAAGGAAAACGGGTCTCTGTTGCTCTGCAAAGAGGTAAAAGTGAAAAGTAAATAATTTTTACCACTTATGGTCGTTTATAAATTTTCAAAATCTTAAATTAGGTTTTAAAACATATTTGTCAATTATTTTATCATATTTATTTTGAGGAATACGTTTTACAGACATCTTTTTGTGCAGCAACAAGTTTTCACATGGTTATGACAAAGAAACGAGTTATATTTTACACATTTTCAGACTCCGTAAAAACACGAAAAATTCACTACTGGAGTCACCTTTCAGCTCTTTTCTGACTCTCTAAAACTAAAAAGATTGCCGAGTCACTTGTCGTTTTGAACTCATTAAATTGGCTGCGAAACGATATCTACCTAGTATACATTTACCCCTTTTTCGAGCTGGGATAGATTATTTACGAAAAATTAATACCTTAGCCAATCGCAACTAAGAGGTTCTCTCAGACACAGTTTTCTACTTTTTCGGATTTGTGAGACTACCTACAAAAAGGGACTACTGGAGTTTTCTTTTCCACCTTCTTTTCAAACTCTCTAAATATGAAAAGATATCGACTTATTCCTTTGTCAGACTCGTTAAAAACTGATGAAATCAGACTCCGTCATCATGGCATTACTCGAGTTCCTCCTTCCTAGGGCTCGTAAAATGTACTAGGTTGGATTTGTCTGAAGGAAAAACTTACATCGCAATCATATTCTATCCCCTTCAAGCTTGTTTTCAAAAATAATTGGGGTACTCACTAGAAATGGCGGGGGAAAATGGAACCACATTATAGTCGTGTTGGCAGTATGTCGCTCTTGAACATGGCACTTGTTTGCATTCGTGTCAGGTTGGGGACATCTCATCTCGTTATTTTTTTTCATCCATAGTTTTGGGTAATCTCTTTTGACTTCTCATCTACTCTTTTCTATGTCACCATGACCTCAGATCCCTTGATGTCAAATGTTGCCAAATCCAGTGTCGTGTCGCCGATATTTTCAAGAGAAGTTTGCCTCTGAATTTTTCAACCTCCCTCTAATTCTCTGTTGGTCTTGATTCACAAACATCATGTTCCTCTGTCTCGTGTCGATGATGTGGGAAAAATTATGGCCCACCTTCGATCGGGTCACTTCCTGTCAACTCCAGCTCATTATCCAGGAAGTTGATCTAGAGACTCCCTTCAGGTACCTTGGAGCCTGCATGCCTCAATGACAGGTTCTTCACATTCGACGCAAGGTCCACATCATTGGCCTTCGATTGACTGACTCTGTGGGTGTTCGACGCTAGATCACTGTTCACATTCCATGGATTGTACCTTTTGTACCTTGAGAGCCATTTTCATTATTGGTGGTTTCTCTTGCATCTGTTAATAGCTTTCATCATTGGCTGGTAGTCAGACGATTTTCTTGCATGTTTGACTTCAGCTCACATATTAGCATGCTCGAATTTGTACTTTTTTTGGGTCGAGATGGAGCACAAGACCCTGGGTTTTGTCTAATGAAATCCAGGTTTCGGGTTCTTTGTGGATTACTATGACTTATTATATGACTCTTTTGTTTGGATGGTTGCGACCATACCTAAGTCTATTTGTTGATCCCTACTACTGGATGGCTATGTCCATACCTCGGATCTCACTATTTATTTACTCTATTATGGATGGTTGTGCCCATGCCACATGTCATGTATCAAATGTATCAATTGTATTCGTACTTGCAGGTTTTCTGACAGTAGTGTTTGGGTCGAACGCGTTCTCATAAAGCATATCACCCCTCCCTCTCTCTCGGACCTCATGCTTTAGGGGGCATCTGTTACACAGAATTTTTTCACCGTCCCAGCAATCCCTCACCCCGCATATTGGAGGGTCTTTCCCATGACCTGTGAGCAGTGTCATACTCTGTAAACACCTTCTTTGCATCCTTTTGTATAAGAAAATTATTTCTCCTGTTGAACATTTCCTCAGAAAGCCCACAAAAACCTATGTTTTGGCTTTGGCATGGGTAGCCAATTCATCCCTCACGTCAATGTGGAGGATGTACACTAGAGCCCGTGCCATATGGCACTCTGTCCCTTTGTTGTGCCTACACCAGCATTTTTGGGAATGTTTTATAACAAATTAGAGGCAGAATTTTCCTTTAACCACCTCAGGGATGAGTCACAGGAAGTGTTTAATCTGATAAGCCACAGATCCCCCTCTTTAGGTAGTGGTTTCCTCCTCCCATGGAACAATCATTGAAGATAGGTCTCCCTTCCATGATTATAGGGATCCTAACCTCTCCCTCTATATAAACATACCTTCTCCCTTTATGAAAGCTAGCTGAACATATCGCCAAGAAGCTGAACTTGGAGAAGAGATAATATAGCTAAGTAATCGCTATTGAGAAGGTAGAACCAAGGAGAATTTCGTAGAGAGAGCCCCATCTGAATTCCTGACAAGCCTTTGTGAGACGCGCTCCAATGGAACCCTATTGTAGGAGACCGCAACGTCGAAGCTTGGTTGTACTCTTCCTTCCTTTCAATAATATACTCGACTATGGTATTGGTTCCGTCATTGTGTTATGTTTATCTGATGCAATTAATTTAGTCTTCTTTGACTAACTGATAGTTACGAATGTGAAATAGTATGTTGTATATCATCTTTGTTTCTTGTGTATTTGTAGGTATCAGAGCGTGAGAATGAGAAGATCATGATCTTTCAAACCAGGAGTGAGAGGCAGCCACTCTTTCGACGACAACAACAGTGTAGGACCTCCAGTAAGTTATCTATCGAATCTCCGTCCATTCGTTAACTAGGAATCGATGTTATAGCATGTCTTGTTTGTGGCTAGACCCACTCTAGGGCTAATGGGATCGCCTCTATCCACATAGGGGATTTACCTCACCAACACCATCATATGATCTGAATGAGAGAGTTTCAAGGTAAGCCAACTAGCCATCATGTGATCCGAATGAGATATTTCCAAGGCAAGCCAAATACCCATAATGTGATCAAAATGAGATAATTTCAAGGCAAATCGACTTGATCATCTAGAAGAGTCAGCCTAGCACTTGTGGAGCCAGTTGAAATTATAAATAAAAATAATAATTTTGTTTTTTCTCAAATACAATGAAATTAAATAATTTGTGAAGACTAGTGATAGCTACAATTTCAGCGGGGTAAGAAGTCCAAGAAAATTTTTGGCCTTTATTGATAGTTTTATTCATTGGTAAATATTATTTTTTTTGAACAACAAGAGAAAAAAGGAAATTTTGTAGAACAATTCTAGTTTTTTTGGGGGGTTCAAAGATCTAAAAGTATTTTCATTTTTAAATTTGTATATTCTACATTTTGAATGTAAACATGTTTCCCTATACATGCATACATACATAGGCCTAATGGATTCAACCTCCATCAAAAATTCTATTTGTGTGGAGGTATGATCTATGGGGATATTCATTTTCAAAACCTTCATGTGATTCCAAAATATGCTAAGTTTGTCAACACAATGAACAACTCATAAAGAGATTCTTGATGCAATTTGAAAACGTTTGGGATCACTTCATGTCCAAGAAAATGGCTTATTAAATTTTTGGGGAAAAGGGAAAAAATGTAACATGAAATGAGTAATAATTATTTTGAAATTAGGTGCTCATATATTATTGTATCTGTTATTTTATTATATCATCAAACTAATGCAATGAGATAGTTGGATAACATTATAGTTTCTTAGTCTCAATGGAAAGATGTAAAGTCTCATGGAAATTTGAGATATTAATGGAGAGCTGATATTTTCATGGGTATCATTCATATTTTCTCTCAAAAATTCTTTGCCTAAGTAATATTTTTTGGTATATTTATATGTATTCTCTCCTTCTTATATTGAGAACTATATATTGAGGTAGTTCCCAACAATAATGAATTATTTAAGCACGTTGTAGGTCTATGAATTTTGGAAAAGAGGAGAAAATAGATTCATAAACTCTTTGAAGAAAAAGTAATTAAGTTGTAAGAGTCGCTTTCTTGGGAAGAATTCATCCCATTTTGTAAAGGAGTGCTCTTATTTGAAGGAGGAAATAATGAGATAATTTTCTGTTTGAGTAAACCTACATTTACTACATTTGTGTGGCTACATTTGCAGAAGGAGCGCCTCGCTAGACCCCACAGTAAGCTTCACCCACCCCGATATGAACCTTACACCATCACCAAGGTTGTAGGGGACAATTTCTATGAGCTCAGTATTCCACCATTCCTTGGTATGTACCTAGTGTTCAATGTGGACCACCTTCAGCCGTACTTCCCACCTCTACTAGACACATCTGACATTCCAGAACAACTCGCACCAACAGAGTTAAACCCAGACTACATGGAAAAAGCCACCACGGATAGTATCATGGAAATTCAAATCAATAACACTCGCCAATAGAATATCCAACTATATCTGGTTGTCAGATATATCCAACTCCTGCACCAAGGAAAGTGGCTCACTAGGGACCAAGTTCACCAGAAGTTTCCTCATCTCATGGAGGAACTCAACGCAATGGGGACCATTTCTTCCTCAGGGGTGAGGAATGATCCAGGTGGATATTGGTGGCCACCTTCCTATGCCACTTGGGTCCCCACCATTGTTTCTTTCAATTTTTCATTTTCTTTAATCATAGCACAGTTTACTATTTTTAGAAGTTTTTTTGGGTCCTAAACATCCGGAGTCGTTTTGAGGCCCTAAATGACGTTTTTTTTTGAAAAAACTGAGAGAAAAATGGGTCTTTGATTGATTTTTCTCACATCAAAAGTTGTATTCCTCTAACAGATATTTCTAATGAGGTATTGTGTGCATCAAACGGAGATCGTATGCCAAAGTTACGTCCCCGGGAAGTTGATGTACCAATTTACCCAAACGGGGCCCATATTTTTGGCGCTTCATCTCCTAGGGTTATGTCTTTGGATGTTTATGGTTTTACACTATTTCTCAATAATAAATATTCCTTCCAACTTCATTGTAACATATTTCAGAGGATTGTAGATGCCACATTTATTCTCAGAGATAAGCTACCAATGCCCTAGCTAGTTTATTTCCATTCTGTCTGTAAGCATATTTTAGTTATGTGATATTAATGAAATGAAGCCTTATTTTTGTTGCATCTCTACATTTGTGTGTATTTTTTTATTTTATTGCATTCCTACATAAGTATGGATCACAATTTTTGACGTTGATCTTTGCAAAGCATCTTCCATTGTCATAGAAAGACATTTTTTTTAAAGCCAATTTCTCCAATTAATATTCTTTTTCATATTTTAAAATATAACTTAATCCCATATAACGATACCTATATCATCACCACATCATTACATATGGTGATGCATATAAATAGCTAGGTATTCTCTCTTATCCGGACAATATGTTTGCTTTAAGAAGGTTGCAATGTGGCCATGCACACACACACACCCCATAAGGAATGCATCACTAGAATTTTTCATCTGATGTGGTACATTTGGGGAGGAGAACATTGGCGGAATTGAATTGCATGACCCATTTTAATCGTAGGTCCCATTACCTCATAACCCTCCTCCCATTTAATATATCCCAATTATAAAGATCCCTAAAAAGGGAAAAACAATGATTTGTAGAAAAAAACCTTTGCCCTTAAATATAAGATCGAGCTATGGGATTTTACAAATGCATAGAAAAATATTGCCACATTATCCATAGTTTAAAATAAAAAACACATGGATGAGTTAAAGTGATACTTCTGTTAGGTCCCCGTAATTTCTTAGATTTATTGAGATACAAATGGACAGGGGTAACATCAAACTAAGCTTTGGAATCCAAGGACCTAGCCTTCCTAGATTCGGAGAGGGATCTCTCTAGTAGGTGCAAAGATGTGAACTTGTTTGTTGATTTAGGTTGATTTTAGGCTAGATTTTAAGTGCAGGTTATTTTGATTGTTTTTGGTTGGGTATGATTCTCAGATAGATTTAGATAGAAATTAAGGGAGATTGTTAATTCATTGGGCAATGGAGTCTAACAAGGTCATGATGAGTTCATCAATGGTTTCAAGATAATTTGGAGGGAAATTTTAACTTGGTTGGTGGATATTTTAAGGTTGTGAAGGGTCATGAGGTGAACATTAAACTTGAGAACAGTAAGCTAATAAAGGGAAAAAACTGAATCCTTTATGTACTTGTAAACTGAGAGAGTTAGAATATTTATGAGCATAGCTAGAGAATCAAAGGCATAAGAAAAACCTACTCCATTTGACTTCAGACTGAAATCAGATAATCAACCAGGACAAGCATTTAGATGAAACATAGAAAGGCAAGAAACTTATTTAATTTTCATAGATTTCATCATTAAGAGCATAAAAACATTTAAGATTCACAAGTAGCTATAACCATAGAAGGAGAGAAAAGCCTGACCATCTAAAGTTGTAGCTATGAAGGTTCCTTGAAAAAAAATTAGCTAAGTAAAGGCAAATAGCATGATTGAAACAGACTTCTTTGATAAACCTAGGAAAAGATGCTTTTAAAGAGATGATTCCAAGAACAGAGAGTTTCAGTGGAAACAATATGCAAGGCTAGCCAGAAATCATACTTGACACTAACGGATCTAAACCATTCAATAAATGGACAAGCTAGGAACTTCTTAGGGAGCAAGAGATGGATTCCCTAACATATCTCAACAGAAGAAAACATTGAGGCAGTGAAGGACAAACAGAATTAAGGTGCCATTAGAAAACATTTCTTAATCTAAATTTTTTTTCCTACTTCAAAATAGCAAGATGGAAAACATAATGGAAAACTTATAAAACATGAACATAAGAAAAATTCACAATCAACCAAGCTTATGGATCCTGCAAACAGTCTCTCTCCATCAACAAGCAAACCAGGGCATGCATGAGCTCCAAGACATCAAATTGTTATCAAAAACTCCAAGAGAATATGTATTGCTTCATCATAAGTCATCAAAATCCAACTAATACATGAGAGCCTCAGGCTCTATTTATGGAGCAGTAGAGGAGGGGGGAAGCCCTAAGAGGCTTCCAGAAACCCTAATCTAATCATAAATGCCATAAATGTGCTTAATGACCATGCAAGGCCCAAGACACATAGTTGATAGAAAAATAAATGAGAAACACCAAAACATAACTCCCCAATAAAATCAAGAGTGATTTTTCCAAGAAAATATTAAAAAACTCCTTTTCCATCAATCCGTGTGTTTCGTTGACTTTTTAGGCAAAAGGTTGCTCCTGTGCGTAACACCTTTTCAGCAGAAAATAGGGTCTGTTGTAGCTGAGTTTTGGACCCCTTCCCGGCATCATATTTGGCCCTGCGATGGCTCGTTGAAAATAATGATGAGTGTAATTTCAAAAAGTACTTGATCTATAATGAATTTATGACATTTACCTTATCAAAAATTAAATCTCCCAACACTACTCTGTGTGTAACACCTGCTCTGAAAAGGAGGCAGAAAGGTCAAATTTGAGGTGTTTTTTGACCTTTTGAGGCGGCCAAAATGCTCCAATTGATCTGAAATTTTGTGGGTAGACTATTGGTGATGTGACACATCCAAAAATGTAAACTTTAGCAGCTGATGATGCCCCAATTTTGTGCATAACACCTAGGGTACTGCGCTCCTAGGGGTCAAAATTTGGAAAAAACAAAAAGTTTCTTGATTTGCCTCAAATTGGTGTGTAGACCCCTCAAGGGGTTTTAGTTACCTGCTAAGAAGCATCAGCCAAGATCGTGAATTTTTCATGCACTTTGGTCCTTTTTAGCTCTTCTATCTCCATGAGGGCTTGCTTTAGTTTGGCATTAGCAAGCATGCTTTTCCTTGCATAGTGTTTGACCATTTTCTTCTGTAAGGCAAGGCCCCTCTTTACCTCTTTGAAATTTTTATGCTCCTATTTATAATATTTTATGACCTTTGTGCCTTCTCAAAGTCCTTTTCCCATTCTTGAAGTTGGGCATCCTTTTCTAAGAGGAGCAACTATAATGATCCGTTTTCGAGATTCTCAAGATTCTATTTCAGAGATGGACTACAAAGGCATTTACTGTATATTTCACCCTTAAAATAAAGGGTGAGATCCAAAGGCTACCTGGCCAACTGTGGACTCTGTCTATAGAACTTGGAATAACCCCTTCTTAGGAATCTCAACAAGGTCTTCAAGGAGGACACTGTATAAGAAAATATGAGCAATAATAATGCAGATCAGGGTTGGGATCCCCTCATTTATGTTTTATGTGACTTATATATGGAATTTCATCAGAAAAAAATAATTTTAAGCACATTAAACAGATCTCCCACAGTCAAGACTAGCTAGAAATCAGCCAAAGAGAAGGGTTGTTGCAATATGAAAACCCAGCAAACAAAATTGCACAGTTTTGGCTGAAAATCAGAGGAGGATAGCCAAGGATCTGATATTTCAGATTTATGATAGTAAATCAGATTTACATTTGAGCTTATTGCCTCTACAGCAGATTACAAAATAAACTAGGGAAAAATCCCTTCAGAAATTAGAGCTGCAACTAGAAATAAACTGCAGAAATACATATACAGTGTTATTTTTCAAATGGTTTAGCTGCTTTAAATTAAATTTAATGTCTCTGAAATATGTATGGATTAAAAATTAGATATAATACATATTTTTAAACTATATGACTTTAAGAACAAGATCCAATTGAAATTACATAAAAATATTGCATAATAAGCTGTAGATATGAATTACAAATTGCAGTGCTGCAGAAAACCAAGAAATTTCTGAAGATAACTTTATTACTGAAAGAGATCAGATCTGCGGATACATGGATCAGAAAACCAATCCATGGATCACCAAGGTAAGGAAAGCCTAACACCAAGAGATCTTCCTCCAATCTGATGGCAAACTGAAACAAGAAACCCTCTTACAAAAATAACGTAGTATAGAGCAGAAACTGCACTGAGGGTGAAGGAGACTGAATAAACTTGAATAAAATTGCAGATCAGATATAAAATATGTATAGACTCTCTCTTTGGAGGCTGAAGAACACACTCCAACAGAAAAATCCTCTCAAAACAAACTCGATCTAAGCAGATCTAGAACACGACTTGCTACAAATGACAGCAGCTGCAAAACCCTCAATGGGCCAGCGCTACTCATGAAAATGGAGCTTGGTCTCAAACCAGATAGTGGCTCACTTTAGCAAAGAATTCCTCCAATGATCCTTAAGGGAAGAGATGAAACCCCTAAAAAGGAATTTCAATCACAATCCTCCACTAAACAGCAGAGAATGGTATTTGTCTAAGCAGACAAATACTTCAGAAATATGATCTATCAACAACCTCTTCATGTGCCTTCTCCTCCTTTTTATAACATGAGAAAGCTCTTGCAAACCCTAAACCACTTTGATGAGTTAGCCCTCTTCACATTAGAGGCTCCCTTCTAGAACTTCACAGTCCCTTGTGGATATGCAATGAACCTAGACATCGCTGTTGATTTGGTCAAAGTGGACCCAATCTTTGGCTCAAACCTCTTTCACACTTGCAAGTGATTATTTACATAGCCATGATTTGTCTTTGTTCACATGGGCATATATTTATTCAAAAATTTTAGGAGTTTTACATGTCCTCCTTTATTCATTTATTCATAAAACATAAATTAAATCAAAATTGAATGTTTCCTCTTAGCTAAGGCTAAGTAGGAACATTACAGTCCTCCCCTCCAAAATTTTGCTTGTCCTCAAGCAACTGACAGGGTAAGAGATGTATTTCTTCTCCTTCTCCATTGATGGCACCATCAAGAATCAAGCTTTCATCATGGATTAAGTGCTCACCAAGCCAATACATCAGAAACTGCTCCTCCAATGCCAACATGACAGGGGCATAGTCAACCCCTTTAGGAGTGTAAAATTCAGTAGAAATATACATGGGTGAAGCAATGTCACATCTAAAACATGTATCATGAAGTACAGGATAAAGTTCCTTCCCATGTGGTACATATACACTACTTACTTTTTGTCCATACAAACCCATAAACAATACCAATATGTCATCTATGTATGGAAGCAAAATCACATATAGGCAAACTGAAATTTGCACTTGAGGAGGTGGGTCACAATCCCACATAAGGTACTAGCACAGTGTACTCCTTGTTTTCAGTAGATCTGAGTGTGATAGGTGGTACCCCACCACATCTTTGCTGCATGGGTCACTTTGACATGGCTGAAAGTGAAGCCCTCATTAGTTGCCTTTGGGAATCACCCATCATGATAGATAATATTCCTTTGCACCTGAAGGGAGTGGCCAGCTTTGGAATTTTTATTGGCCTCATCAATGCCATGAGATCTACATGTAATATCACTCCTTGTAGGAGTCACGGCTTGCATACATATGGTAAGAGAATGTGCCAAATTAGAAAAATAAACTTGCTTCATAAGATCAGATTCCTTACCATTCAAGTCTCCCACACACATAGAGTTAGGCATGGGCTTTTCTCCTCTTTTAAGAGAAGAAATAGATGGTTGAAATGTCTCCTACATAGGATACCTTGGCTGCCCTATCTCCTCATAACTATTGCACTCTTGTAAGTGTTGATATAGCTCCTCCCAATCATAATGCTGATGTAGTTCTTCCTCCATACCCTCCCAATCAAAACTCTTCAAGATTAGGGAGTAGATTTTTGTTGACTGCATATAGCTGGAAAGGAACTCTTTGTGTGCTCTTTGTAGTATCTCTTGTTTAAGCATGGAGGCTTGAGACAATAATACTTTACCAAGATGATAGATGACCCCTTCATTGACCAAATAGCCCCCTCCTTACTTCATGCAATCTAATATCATCCTGGTGTGCAGATCTTTGGAGTACTCCACAAGGAGTTGAGACCTCCAATATGGATCTAAACTTCTCAAAAAAGATAGTTTTGTTGATGCATCTATGGTGGTGCCTGCTGTTGTCGACCCAGAGACAGCCTTGAGTTGTGAAAGACCAGTGCCTAGGACATCTTATACAGCAAGGAGCGTGTGATATAACAGGGGGAGTTATCAACAAAAGGCTCTCATGTTATATCCTGTAAACAGGGAGGTTAACTTGAATGGGACCAAAACCTTCAGAAAAGGGATGCAGGGAAAGAAATATTGCAGAGGCAAGGTGTGGAATTCTAATACAAATGCATCATAAAATTCAGAGGCAGCTTACTATAAAGAGGGTCGGTTCGAAAATACCTCACTGAAATAAATAATCAGAAGTTGATTACTGTGTATTAAATATTGAGATAATAATAACTGTCATTGAGATGATATCTAGATACATAATATCACCATGTAATGGCATTACCAATTTAAGAATCCATACATGACAATAGCGTTTTAAAAATAACCTCCCAAAGAAGCTAATATAGCAGAAATATGGTTGAAGTGAAAAGTGAAATAGTATATCATGCCTGAGCCATATTTAAAGCGCTTGAATAGTTCAAGCATGGGTATCAACTAGGATAAATCCATACCAAAAAATAGTGACCCACTCGCATTCCAGAACATGATACAAGAAAGGCGGATGAAATGAAATGAACAACTAAACTAACACATAAAGGGAGAAGTTACAAACTATGAGACACCAAAGACCAGAATCCTCATTAAAGATGGAACTTATCCTCACTGAAACCAACGGGCTCTGTGCATTCATATAAAAGTTCAACAAAAATGCATACAAAATTCTCTTACTGCCTAATTTTCTGAAAATCTGGAACCCCTTACAATATGTTCTTGGGGATTCTTATAGGAGAAAAACCAGTAACAGGAGTCGATGAAGTGCATTAAATTGATTCATTTAGACAACATGGAGGAAGCATCCACGCCCCTACTTAATAATATTGCGTTGTACTCTGTAGTCTGTTTCAGAGCTCTCTGTCAAGTTAAGATTGACCTCGGATGTGTTCTTTGTAGTCCTTCTGGATGTTTGGTACTCTGTGGAAGCCTTCTGAAATAAATGCCCGAGATGGGAAGTCTGCAAAGTCTCCATGCTCCATAACTGTTGGTCCTGACAGGCGTAGAAACTTATGTCAGTGTGTTCATTTGTTTAAGGGCTCGAGGAGGCATGGAGGCTTTAATGGGAAGATGTACTGCCTAGAGAAAACATCCCGCAGATATTCAAACACAGACCCGGCTGTTGCGTGTGCTCTTTAGGTCTTCAAACTGTGTCTTTATCCTTTGAATACAGGATTAGGCTCTAAATATTCAATTAAAAATCCCAAATCCCTTAAATCTCTGCTGCTGCTAAATTTGGCCGTTGATGAAATGGCCTCTCTGTGCTCTAAACCATAGTCACTGTGATTACGGTCAGTAGAGCAAAATTTCCACTCTATAAAACCCTGCACAATGAAAATAACTCGTTATAGAATCTAGGTGGCGGAAGAGAAGCTTTAAAAGCCTGTGGAATGGTGACGAAAATGGTGAATGCAGGCGAAAATTGGTAGAAGAGACCATAATTAACATTGAAACCCAAAGTTTAGCATTTGGGTGGATTTACAAAGAAAAACGATGGAAATGAATGGACGCGGGACCTTTGATGGTGGGACCCAGCTAAGGGGGAGGGCGATTAGCGTTGGGCCGTTGGATCGCAGGAGGCGATCAATGGCGAAGGTTAAACGATGCAGTTAAAAGAGGCTCTGATGAAGAAATATGGGTGAAAGCGTGATGCGATGTGGACCGTCAATCCTGGATCAAATGGACATTCACAATCGAATCGAAAAATCATAATCAGGAGAGACAGAGGGTGACATTAAGAATTTTGCGATTTTGATTGGAGCGAAGCTGCGATTATGCGGTGGCCATTAGATCAGAGTGATAGATCAACGATGGAGATTAAACTGGAGGGGAAGACCGATGGGCATGAAGGAGCAGAGTGGGGTAAATCTGGACCGTCAGATCTGATCGGATGGACGACCATGATTGGATCAGAGGATTGCAATCGGGGGAGGCAACGGAAGACATGGGAGAAAATTCTGATTGCGATTGGAGCGGGAATGCGATGAATAAATTGTCTTCCAATCTGGAGGCAGATCAACGATTCTAATGAAATTGGAGGAGTGGATGGATAGGGGCGACAGCATCATGATGAGTGCAAGCACGATCGAAATGATAGATGGCCTCGAGTGCGTGGGTTGAACATAAAAATAAACTATCGCCTACTATCGCATCAGGGGTTTCGACCTTGCAAAGAAACTGTGCTTCACTCCGCCCTTCCGATTACGATTAGCGCCTTTCGACTTAGAGCTTGGTCTTAGCACCAGGATTTATGGAGGGGAAGTGGTTAAGGGGCTAGCCTAAAAGGGGCTTAGCCTATCATAAGGTGAAAAGTGGGTTTTTGGCCCGTTTTTCATGCATTTTAAGGCTAAAAAGGGGTAATGGTAAGGGGGATGAAAGGATTTTTGGTCAAACAAAGGGTATTTGTGCGGTTAAAAGGGGAATTGAATGATCAATGAGGGATTAATGAGGAATTAGGAGAGGGTACAAATGTTGTTTAAACATAGGATTAATGGGAATAAAACAAAGGAAATGGAGGCCTTTTTGGGCATTTTTCTTCACAGAAACAGAAAGGTTTTTTAACTGGAAACAACGGTAGGATTAATCAAAGGACAAAGGGCACAAAAGGACTTCAAGGATGATGTGTTTTCATCAGGAAATAATTTCTTGAAAGCTCAGAGACAGTTTGACCCCCTGTTTGCTTGTCAAAAATTAATAGGGGGCTAACATGATCAACATTGGCTCCACTTGGGGATGGCATGTTCATCCTTGGGCATGTCGAGAACTTCGCAGACCACCTACATCATCAATTTTTACAGACAGGAAAAATAAACCTATTCTACTTCTACCCTTATTACTCCATGAGACCAGATTAAACTGTTGGTCTGATATTTTCTCTACCTAAACTACTTCTGCTAGGATTAAACTGTCTAGCGGATTTCTTCTCTACATTAAAAAACAGAAATTGAAAAACAACCAAGCCAGGATTAGACTGTCTGGCTTGTTGGACTTTGAAGAAGTTAAAACTACTAACTACATGCTCAGAGACTGAGCTTTATTGAGCTTTTCCTACCTACCCTACTTTAACTGGATTATTTACAAGTCTAGCTTACAAACATTGTCTTCCAACGCAACCAGTCCATCAACTGATCCCATGACTGGTATGTTCTGCCCAGCTCCTTGAGCAGGCCGGATAGGCAGGGTTGCTCCCACTCTTTCTGTTCTTCGTCAGAAACTTCAAAAAAATTTCTTTCTGTCCACAACATGCTGCTTCAAAATACCTTTGATCCTTCTTTAAATGTTTTCAGGAAATGAGCATAAGGATCATGAAAAGATACCTGGTTATGAATATTTGGCAGGCAGGCTTCAACCAGGATCTCTTCTTCTTCCATTGGATTGAGAAGAAGACTCTCTTGGGGTAGAGTGTCTCCTTCATTTTCTAAACCAGAGCACTCATCGTACATTGCTACTGAGTCCTCTTGGAGATCTGACATGTTTTGCGCTGCTGGAGAATTTGAGCTAATCCGGACCTCCATGTATTCTACCACAGGATCAATGAACACATGCTGTACATTTTTTTCTTTCAGGCCTTCCATGACTAGTAGGCTGTCTTTATCCTGGGCCGCTTTGATTTATGAATCTTCCACTGCGTTTTCAATGTGGCTCTTTAGAACCGGATCATTTTCTTCTTGTACTTCGAAAGGCAGTGGAATCTATTCTCTTTTAAGGGGAGGGAGACTTTCCAAAAAGGCCCTCGGGTCTCTGAACTGATATGATTTTTCTTGTGAGTTCAAAAATTCGATCTCAACTTCATATCTTTCAACCACCAATTCTAGAAATATTTTCTTAAGCATGGGTTTAACACTTGAGCTGAGAAGAATAATAGCCCGTGGAAGGTCCTCCACTTTCAGTTTTTCCAAGCCACGTGACATTTCATCTCGACACTCTGCTATGAAACTTATTTTCATTTTGAAAACTACTCAGATTCTTCCATTGGTGACGTGGCTTGGTCTTCAACACGATTGATGCTGTACTGTGACATGGTCTCCCAGTGGAGTCTCATGAAACCAAGATAATCAGCGGCCTACTGATCACCAGTGGAGTATTTTAATCATTTAGGAACTGTGGAGTCGCCAAGGTGAGGGATCTACAACTCTCAACTCTTCATGCTCACCTTTCTGAAGAGTGAATAATGATTTTTTCGAGGCCCAGGGATTTAACTTTTCTTAACTTCGTCCCCGGAAAAGGCGCCAAAAATATGTTTTCGACCCTAGCGACAGCCTTGAGTTGTGAAAGACCAATGCCTAGGAAATATTATATAGCAAGGAGCGTGTGATATAATAGGCGGAGTTATCAACAAAAGGCTCTAGTGATATCTCCTATAAACAGAGAGGTTAACTTGAATGGGACCAAAACCTTCAGAAAAGGGACATAGGGAAAGCAATACTGCAAAGGCAAGGTGCGAAATTCTAATACAAATGCATCAGACAATTCAGAGGTAACTTACTGTAAAGAGGGCTGGTTTGAAAATACCTCACAGAAATAAATAATCAGAAGGTGATTACTGCGTATGAAAGATTGAGATAATACTAACTGTCATTGAGATGATATCCAAATACACAATATCACCATGTAATGGGCTTACCAATTTAAGAATCCATACATGACAATAACATTTTAAAAATAACCTCCCAAAGAAGCTAATATAGCAGAAACATGGTTGAAGTGAAAAGAAAAACAATATATCATGCCTGAGCCATATTTGAAGGACTTGAATAGTTCAAGCATGGGTATGAACTAGGATAAATCCATACCAAAAACTAGTGAGCCACTCGCATTACAGAACATGATACAAGAAAGGCGGATGAAACGAAATGAACAATTAAACTAACACGTAAAGGTAGAAGTTACAAACTGTGAGACACCAAAGACCAGAATCCTCATTAAAGATGGAACTCCTCCTCACTGAAACCCAGCGGGCTCTGTGCATTCATATAAAATTTCAACAAAAATGCATACACAATTCTCTTACTGCCTAATTTTCTGAAAATCTGGAACCCCTTACAATCTGTTCTTGGGGATTCTTACAGGAGAAAAACCACTAACAAGAGTCGATGATGTGCATTAAATTGATATTTAGACAGCATGGAGGAAGCGTCCACGCCCCTATTGCTCAATAATCTTGCGTTGTACTCTGTAGTCTGGTTCAAAGCTCTCTGTCAAGTCAAGATTGACCTCAGATGTGTTCTTTGTAGTCCTTCTGGTTGTTTCGTACTCTGTGACAGCCTTCTGAAATAAATGCCAGAGATGGGAAGTCTGCAAATTCTCCATGCTCCATAACTGCTGGTTCTGACAGGCATAGAAACTTATGTCAGTGTGTTCATATGTTTAAGGGCTTGAGGAGGCATGGAGGCTTTAATGGGAAGATGTACTTCCTGGAGAAAACATCTTGCAGATATTCAAACACAGACCTAGCTGTTGCGTGTGCTCTTCAGGTCTTCAAAATGCGTCTTTATCCTTTGAATATGGGATTAGGCTCTAAGTATTCAATTAACAAGCCCAAATCCCTTAAATCTCTGTTGCTGCTACATTTGGTCGTTGATGAAATGGCCTCTCTGTGCTCTAAACAAAAGTCACTGTGATTACGGTCAGTAGAGCGAAATTTCCACTCTGTAAAACCCTACACAATGAAAATAACTAGTTATAGAATCCAGGTGGTGGAAGAGAAGCTTTGAAAGCCTGTGGAATGGTGATGGAAATGGTGAATGCAGGCAAAAATTGGCAGAAGAGACCAGAATTAATGTTGAAACCCAAATTTTAGTGTTTGGGTGGATTTACAAAGAAAAACGATGGAAATGAATGGATGCGGGACCTTTTATGGTGGGACCCGGCTAAGGGGGAGGGTGATTAGCTTTGGGCCATTGGATCGCAGGAGGCGATCAATGGAGGAGGTTAAACGATGCAGTTAAAAGAGGCTCCGATGAAGAAATATGGGAAAAAGCGCGATGCGATGTGGACCGTCAATCCTGATTCAAATGGACGGTCACAATCGAATTGGCGAATCACAATCGGGAGAGACAGAGGGTGACATTAAGACTTTTTTTATTGCAATTGGAGCGAAGCTGCGATTATGCGGTGGCCGTTAGATCAAAGTGATAGATCAACGATGGAGATTAAACCATAGGGGAAGGCCGACAGGCACGAAGGAGCAAAGTGGGGTAAATCTTGACCGTCGGATCTGATCGGATGGACGACCATGATTGGATCGAAGGATCACAATCGAGGGAGGCAGTGGAGGACACGGGAGAAAATTCTAATTGCGATTGGAGCGGGAATGTGATGAAATGAATGTCATCCAATCTGGAGGTAGATCAACAGTTCTGATGAAATCGGAGGAGCGGATGGATAGGGGCGACAGGCGCACTGTGATTAGCGCTGGGCCGTCAGATCAGAATGGATAGACGGCTCTAATCGCGGTGGGGTTGAACATAACAAATAAACTATCACATCGGGGGTTTCAACCTTGCAAAGAAACTGCGCTTTACTCCGCCCTTCCAATTGCTATTAGCGCCTTTCGACTTAGCGCTTGGTCTTAGCACCGGGATTTATGGAGGGGAATTGGTTAAGGGGCTAGCATAAAAGGGGCTTAGCCTATCATAAGGTGAAAAGTGGGTTTTTGGCCCATTTTTCATGAATTTTAAGGCAAACAAGGGGTAACAATAAGGGGGATGAAAGGATTTTTGGTCAAACAAAGGGTATTTGTGAGGTTAAAAGGGGAATTGAATGATCAATGAGGGATTAATGAGGAATTAGGAGAGGGGACAAATGGTGTTGAAACATAGGATTAATGGGAATAAAACAAAGGAAATGGAGGCCTTTTTGGACATTTTTATTCACAGAAACAGAAAGGTTTTTTTAACTGGAAACAACAGTAGGATTCATCAAAGGACAAAGGGCATAAAAGGACTTCAAGGATGATGTGTTTTCATCAGGAAATCATTTCTTGGAAGCTCAAAGATAGTTTGACCCCCTGTTTTCTTGTCAAAAATTAATAGGGGGCTAACATGATCAACACCTGCTTTGTTGTTGCTTGTTTCTTTGGCATTATGCATGCAAAAATTGTTTGTGGGAAGGCTGATCTGCCCCCTCTCTTCCTCCCACAGTGCTGTGACCCTCTCTTCCATTTTTCCAGCACTTGGTGAGGATTTCCCCACAGAATATAATGGCACCCCAAGTGGCTTGCCATAATGTAGGAATTTTCCTTGCAGCATTCTCATAAACATTAGAGAAGCAACTGTGAGGTCCCTGCCTCCACTGCGTAATTCCATATTTGTTGTGTGGGTGGAAACATCAAGTGAAGGGTAGGTGTGCATGCCTTGAATGATTTTTTGTTTCTCACTCTTCAAATCCACCCATTCCATCTGCAAGGCCTTCAAATCAGTGGTGACTTTTCCCAAATTAATCAACCACTGGACACCCAAGATGATGTTGGTGTCTGGTATGTCCACTACAAAGAAGTGGTCCTCCATATTTTAGGTTCCCATAGTCATAGAAAGTGATGGAACATACTGCATGCACTGCATAGTTCTATCTCCTGGAACCAAAACAGAGAACCCATCAAAAGTATCAGTAGGGATCCCTCTTCTCTGCACAAGGTGAGCATCAATAAAGTTGTGGGTTGCCCCACTATCAATCAGAATAGACACTCTTTGGTTCATAACTGAACCTTGCACTCTAAGAGTCAAATACTTGGGCACTCCTCTCAAAGAGGCAAGAGTCCCACTGATTGGAGCAAATGCTCCTTCTTCTTCTCTGGATGATGATGGATCTTCCTCCTCATCATCACTAGTGATGTGACCTCTCCTAGGTCCATCATTTCCCTCTTCCTCCTCACAATCAGAGAATACTTCAATATAATGTGCTCTTCCAGCAGCACATCTACGTCTTGGTACCCATGGCTCTTGACAAGTGAAACATAACTTCTTTTTCCTCAACTCCCTTCGGAGATCATTGTCAAGAAGCTTCTTCAGTGAGCTCTCCTTGGATGGAGAAGCTTTCCCCTCCTTCCCCTTGGAAGAGTGAGTGGCTTTTCTTGGGAAGGTTTCCTTTGCCCTTTGCAAGGCATCTTGGAGATCTCTAGTTCTCTCAATGGCATCATGCAGAGTGATGGGCTTGGTGGACTTAACCAACCCATGCAAAGGTTCTTCCAGGCCATCAATGAACATGTAGACTCTCCTTTCTACTGAAATATCAGGAACCATTACAGACAACCTCAGGAATTCAGAGATATAGGCCTCAACATATCATGTATGTTTAAGCTTTGCCAAGCTTATGAAAGGGGCCTCCGGATCTTTCCGATAAAATCTCTCCACTATTATCCTAGTGAAATCAGCATAAGTGGAAACATTGTTGTGCCCCAATGTAGAAATTCCATGAAACCACCAGTTGTGGGCTTCTCCCTCAAAATGCAGCACAACAATTTTGATGGCTTCTGCTTCAGGCACCTTATTCAACTGGAAATAAATGTCCAAATTCTCCACCCATGCTTTAGAAGAACAAGAGGGTGATCCATTGAACTTAGGCAAGAAGAACCTGCCCATGGGGTGGTGCCTCCGATGAAGGAAACCTCCATCTCTGTACTACTGCCATGGCCTCCTCCAGTCCTTGAGATGGAAGAAGTATTGAAATCTCAATTTATCCTTGAACCTTTGACTTTGTGAGTCATATTATACAAATTAACCTTCCAAAGAGGTTGGATCTTGGAGCCCTTCACTCTATACAGCTAATAAATTAGGCATTGTAAAGCGCTGTGAGATCTGTGGGACTTATGGCAAGCTCACAGGTTGACCAGTCCCAAACTGAGACATTTCAAAATTTTCTCCTTGATGGAATCTCCCAAGGGACTCCCTCATTCTATCTATCCTCATATCCTTTATCTCCTTGGACAGATCTTTCATAGCTTCCAAGGGAGTTTTTGAAAACTCCTCTGCCTCCTTATCTTTATCATTCACCAATTCAGGGGCTTTCCCCTTGTCTTGACCCTTGTCAAGCTCAATAGTAGTATAGTCATAATTTATATGAATTCTATTCTGGTATCTCCTCTCCCTCTCATAAAGAGGATATTCATCTTCAGAATGCAGCATGACTGAGGCTCCAATGCTAGCACAAGTTGTGCCAAGAGTGGAGCTCTGATATCACTATAATGATCCTTTTTTGGGATTCTCAAGGTTCTATTTCAGAGATGGACTACAGAGGAATTTACTGGATATTTAACCCTTCAAATAAAAGGTGAGATCCAGAGGCTACTTGGACAACTGTAGACTCTGTCTATATAACCTGGAATAACCCCTTCTCAGGAATCTCAACAAGGTCTTCAAGGAGGACACTATATAAGAAAATATGAGAAATAATAATGCAGATCAGGGTTGGGATCCCCTCATTTATGCTTTATGTGACTTATATATGTAATTTCATCAGAAAAAAATAATTTTAATCACATTAAACAGATCTCCCACAGTCAAGACTAGCTAGAAATCAGCCAAAGAGAAGGGTTGTTGCAATATGAAAACCCAGCAACTAGAATTGCGTAGTTTTGGCTGAAACTCAGAGGATGATAGCCAAGGATCTGATATTTTAGAGTTATGATAGTAAATGAGATTTAAATTTGATCTTATTTCCTCTACAGCAGATTACAAAAGAAACTAGGGAAAAATCCCTTCAGAAATTAGAGCTGCAACTAGAAATAAACTGCAGAAATACATAGACAGCATTATTTTTCAGATGGTTCAGTTAATGTACATTAAATTTCAGATCTCTAAAATATGTATGGATGAAACTTCATATCTAATACAGATCTGGAAACTATATGACTTTAAGAACAAGATCCAATTGGAATTACATTAAAACATTGCATAATAAGCTATAGATCTTAATTACAAATTGCAGTGCTGCAGAAAATACAGAAATTTCTGAAGATAAATTTATTACTAAAGGAGGTCAGATCTATGGAGACATGGATCAGCAACCCAATCCATGAATCACCAAGGGAAGGCAAGCCTAACACTAAGAGAAATTCCTCCAATCTAATGGCAAACTGAAACAAGAAACCCTCTTACAAAAATAACGCAGTATAGAGCAGAAACTGCGCTGAGGGTGAAGGAGACTAAATAAACTTGAATAAAATTGCAGATTAGATACAAAAATATGGATATACTCTCTATTTGGAGGCTGAAGAATGCACTCCAATAGAAAAAGCCTCTCAAAACAAACTAGATCTAAGCAGATCTAGAACACCACTTGCTACAAATGACAGCAGCTGCAAAACCCTCAATGGGCCAGCATTGTTCATGAAAATGGAGCTTGGTCCCAAACCAGATAGTGGCTCGCTTCAACAAATAACTCCTCCAATGATTCTCAAGAGAAGAGATGAAACCCCTAAATAGGAATTCCAATCACAATCCTCCACTAAACAGCAGAGAATGGTATTTGTCTAAGAAAACAATACTTCAGAAATATGATCTATCAAAAACCTCTTCATGTGCCTTCTCCTCCTTTTTATAACATGAAAAAGCTCTTGCAAACCCTAAACCACTTTGACGAGTTAGCCCTCTTCACATTGGAGGCTCCCTTCTAGAACTGTGCAGTCCCTTGTGGAGATGAAATGAACCTAGATAGCGCAGTTGATTTGGTCAAGGTGGACCCAATCTTTGGCTCAAACCTCTTTCACACCTACAAGTGATTATTTACATAGCCCTGATTTGTATTTTTTCACATGGGCATTGATTTATTCAGAAATTTTAGGAGTTTTACATGTCCTCCTTTATTCATTTATTCATAAAACATAAATTAAATCAAAATTGAATGTTTCCTCTTAGCTAAGGCTAAGTAGGAACATTACAGAAACTTAGTACTCATCCCTTGGTCGTCATTATCACTGTCTAGATAAAAAAAAAAATAGGTGTTGAGGTATAAAAGGTGTCTTTTTAACGCCTATTTATCCTACATTAATCATCATTCCAGGTACGAATTTTTGTTTCAAGAGTGTACTCAGTCTGAGGCTGCAATTCAATCTAAGAGTAATGCCTTGTAATATTTAGTACAGTGTTGTAAATACAAGAGTAAACAGGTGCTTGGAAATGAAATCTAACAACAATGACATGAACTTGAACGCTCTGAAAACCAATCATTCACCCAAAAATCATTAGTCAAGGATGCAGTAATGATAACTCTTTCCTTTACCAACTGATGTAATTGAAATCAAATGAAAACAAGATAATCAATATGAGAACAAAGCTAGCAATAACCAGATGTCCTTTACAGTTGATGATCTCACATTAAAACAATTAAATAGAAATGGAAATTGAACTAAATCACTAATGCTGCTAATGAACGTAAACTAGGCAAGTTCTCAAAAGCAAAACCAACTCTTTGCATGAAATGAAATAGACTATAAACTAATTAACTGAAATGAACAGAAAATATGGAATTGAACAGCAATAGAAATGAAAAAAAAACTTTATCTAAGAAAATTGAATAGCAAATCCTATCTAATGAAATTAAACAGCAATCTCTAACTAATGGAATTGAGTAGCAAATTCTATTGAATAGTAATCAGCAATCAGAACGGAACAACAATTGGAATAGAACAAAAACTGTTGAACATAGAAGCTCTGTTAAAACATAAAAAGATAAGTAATACGAGGATTAAGATTCTTGTTAAATTATAAAGGAACGGCAATGCAATTCACCAATGTAGCACAACAATATTATGAAGCAATTAAGTAGTAAACTATTAAACTTGAAAGTTGTAATGAAAAAAAATGCAAACCGTCACACAATGATAATTTAAAGATAATAATACAAACAGAAGATGGATCAACCAGGGCCGAGCCCTTAGCCACCAGTGAAACACCGCTGGGCTAATCCAGAGTCAAGAAATGGAACGGCAACTAGATCATGTATTAATCAGGAATAACAACATTTACAACAGTCGCTCTCTGATCACAAGAGTTAATGAGAAATTACAGAGTTACAAAAGGAGTTTCAATAATAATCGTTCTGTCCCCAATTTCTACAGGCACTTCCTTTTATAACAATTTGGCATACAATACAAGAAAAAATTATAGACTTTGAACAGTGATCCCTCAAGATCGAAAGATCCTGAGGGATTCGCTCCTTTTTTTTATTTTAGCTAACGCTTGGTCTTCTTAGGCTGTAGCCGTGTTGTTCCCTGCCTTACTTTAGTTGTGCATTCTGATTTCACCCTTCTTGTCTGGATACGGCCCTTTGCTGGAGGAACAGCAGTTACTCCTGCTTTAGCTTTGCCTTTCGAATGGTGGTTTCCCTCTTCATTTGTTTCCTGTTGAGAATAAAAGATAATTTTTAGCCAATTTTCACAATAAACATTAATCTTTGCAATTCTATCATAATCCTTCAATATATCATCTTTCTAGAATAAAAAGAGTTATATTCAAAGGAAAAATATAAAGAAATGCATGGTGAATTCATACCTTTTCCAATGCTCAACACACCCCCATGCTTACCCTTTTTCATGTCTTCATGAAAGCCATAGTTAACATGTAAAGAAGTTAGAGAATAGGCTGGAGAGGGTTTTTCATTAAGAAGTCTAAAACCATGATTTGCAGCTAAAGCTTCAAATATGTGGCCTGTCTGTCCTTCAGGTAATTCATATTTGGCTTTATAGTCTATTGCAAGATACCATATAATGGGACTTTGAAACCTACAACCTAGCCAGTATGGGCCTTCCCTCAAGATGAGGTTACTATAGAGAACCAGGCAATCAGCAGCTAATCCAAAATTTCTATAATTAAATGGCTCTCTATCTTGAATATTCCGATTGGAAATCTTCCATCGGAATTTAGCTGCTACATAGGCCTGGTCTCTGATAGATAGAAAATATTCTATCCCATCCAAGACAATTGATTTTGGATGGGTCCCAATGTCTAGATCACACCCTCTTTTGTCATTAGATTCTTCTACCTAGCCCATAGTTGTAATGGGTGTCTCGGTTCACCCCTAACCCAACGGTCTAACCCATTTTCTTGCCTCTGAAAAGTATTATAGGCCTTGAGCCATTTCAATTGGTTGACAACAAATGAAATAAATGCTTGATATTGGATATCACCCAAAAAAGGACTAGGATTTATCTCGATTTCATCCTCCAATATGAAATTTTGCAAATAGAAATCACAGAGCAGACGTTGGACTTTTACTCCATATAGTTTGCAGCAACTTATAAAATCATTTATAGTGTTTAATTCTATAGGTTTTCCTGCCCTAACACCTTTAATTTTTAACTGTAAATATCTTTCTAATAAAAACAAAGCATAATTTTTGGCAGGGCACCTACATGCTAGAACATCTGTGTATAAGGAGGCCATTTTTAATCTATTCCTTACCTCTTCAACTTTCTCTTCTGCCTTCTGAAACTTATCGTAGGCTTCAACCTCTGATGCATGGATGTTCCTTAATTTCTGCTGTAACTCTTGGTATTTTATTTTAGGAATGGTCTCCTCTTAAAGATTTTCTCTAGCCTGTTGAGCCTATGCTAGCTCCTCTTGGATTTTTCCTATAGTAGGGTCTATTAAAAAAATGCTTTTACTACAGCCCTATCCACTTTCGATTGGAGCAGCTGCATCTGGAACAACTGCCTATTGTTCCTTGTCTTCTTGATTGGGCTCGGCTTGGGTCTCCATGGTCTCTGCATTCTGGGGCTTTGCTTTGATGGCTAAGTTCCTTTTTTTGGGGGTTTGTTTAGGGGCTTTCTCCATTTTTAGAACCCTAATCCTCTGTCTGAGTCATTTCACTAGATTTTGGAGCCTTTTTCGTTCCCTCCGCAGCTTCTCAAGTTCGTTTATTTTCTTTTTCCTCTTGGGAGGAATGGCTGTTCCCTTCTCTGTACTTAATTTCTCAGCTAGGGTTTGTTTTTCAGCGGTCGTGCCTTTGCCCAGGCTTGCTTCTATGCGTTCTGCTTGGAACACTTCTTTAGTGTTCACATGCTCCTAGCCACATTCCTTAGGGGGAGTAACCCTAGTTGGTTCTGTTGTTCCCTGATGGTTTTATTTTTCTACTTTATGAGGCATTTCCTCGGCCGTTTCTTTTCCAGTAACAGCTTGTTCCTACAATTGGTCTATCTCAATGTTTAGATTAAGCGGACTGTGAGGTTGTATGTATTCACTCATATTGGCAAAAATTTGGGCCAATTGGTGCTCCTGCAATGGGCTCTATGGTGAACTTGCAATGGTGGTTTTTGGAGGCTCTGCTCCCTCTCTTTCATCTTCATTAATTTCTTCCTCTTCACAAGTGCGGTAAATTCCTTCTTCTCCACTGGTGTGGTGACTCTCTTCTTCTTCCTGATTTCCTTCTTCTTCACCGGTGTGATGACTTCCTTCTTCGAGTTGCGGGGGTTGTTCATCTTCCGAACTGGGGAATTCTAAGGGTTGGCTGCTCCTACCCTGAAGACTTCCTATCATTCCCCTACTTCTCCTTAACCTGGAGGATTGTCTATGCTTTAATGGTTCTATTGCTTTTCTAGTAACTCTTTTACATTTTGGGGCAGGTAGAGTTGTTCCTCCGTCAATTGAGAATATCAATTCTTCCCAACTATTCTGCTGTCGGGCAAGACTGTGACTCACTATCAATTTGATTAAACAATGGTGGCTTACCACTGTCGCTATATGACGGGATTTTCTTATGCTCTGGGCAGCATCATGCACTAATAGATCTAAGTATGTAGGCAAGTTTACAGCACATTTTTATTTTAATACTGCTAATAAATTAAGGTGGCGCAGTCTTACCACATCCTTTCTTCCATTGCATGTGATGTAGCTCTGTACTACTTTCGCCAGTGTTGTCCATGGTTCTCCCAAATTTTCTGGCTGAACTCCTTTCCCTTTGACGACCAAGGTCTGCCCTTCGTCCCGAAAAAGATTCATGGCTTCTTGAAGTTTCATTTTTTTATGGGTCCATATGGGTCCTTCCGCTGGCAGACCAGATACCTCAGCGATTATTGCGTCTATTACTGCTATTTTCCCACCTCTAACCATGGAATAGCCTTCCCGCAAGTTCTACAAAAATTCAATGGCTACCATTTCATGCGGTTGCTACAGTCATGTGAGGTAGGTAATCCATCCTACTTTCTCCAGAATTTCCCGTGCAGCATTGGAAACTGCTAGCACTTGTGGCTCACTACGTATTGCTTGTCCTCCCATTCTGTCTGCACCCTGTTAATTCTTTGCAAATACACAAAAATTTAATGGAACAACACCTTTTATATATCAGCACAATACCATTAAACTCTTTTTATTTCCACGAATTTGATGAACATAGGGATTTGACTCGCATGCAGGCATTAAAAGGCATCCGTTCCCCCCCTGAAAGATAATAGGTCGTCCTTGACCATCGAATAGAAGAGAAGTGTACTGCACAGCAATTGTACAGCATTGAAAGGCACACATACTTATGATATGATCAACAAATTATTGCATTACTGAAATCGATGCATATTATTAAATTGTGAATAGATATGGAAATGTTATGTAATGATTTCGAACATAAGGGAAAAGGACAGCTGATGTAAAAATTACTTGTGCGGTCACTATCCACATAAACTATTATGATCGATTTATAATTAAATTTCATGCATAATAGGTTCCAAACAAAGTGTTTATGATCATACTCTCATTTGATATTAGATAAAGATATAAGAAAAGGGTTTAACATTACTATTGATTTGTGAAAAATATGACTCCAATGCCATCAACAGAGCTCTGTTGCCCACAGGTGTCTATACCCTTGACAAAGTTTCTTTTTCACCCTTGGAACCATTATCCTTTATTTATTCTTAGGGAAGTGTTGTGTGATGTCATGATGGAGGCCACTGGAACCAGATGAATCACAATGCCATTCACCAGGAAAGATTGAAAGGTGGGCAGGTCGGCTCATGATGAGACCTCCTGTTCCAAGGACTTTTTATTTTTTCTAAGTTTTCCATTGGATCATATCCCTGGTGTGGTGGCCATAGTGGGAATGCCACTTCACTGCTTCCTTATGATCATGGTAGGTTGGCTCTTGATGAGACCCCCTATCCTCCATCTGCCATATGATAGTATTGTTAGTAATCATATATAGATATTTTTATTTTCTTTCTTTTCTTATAGCACTTCCCTACTTATATATAGAGGATGGCTCAACACTCCTTAAGAGTATGGATGGTGGAAGAATTATGAACATCTCAATAGAGAAATTATGCCCTTATTATTATTCAATAAATAAAAATTAAAGAGAGTTATGAAGATTTAGGGAAGAACCAACATGATAAATATAATCGATCATATTAATTTTAGTGAAAGTAAAGATAGAAAAGTGATATAGATGGTTTTTCCCTTTCCTTTTTTCTTATCACTACAAAACAATTTCTTAAAAATGACAATTTCTCTTGATTTTCTGATTCTAGTAACCTCTAATTTGTGTTTCTTTGCATAAATTGTATGTTTTCCTTTAAAAGAGTCATGAAGAGTCCACAAGAATCCTCAAAATTTTGTTCTAAAACCACTCAAAAAGTGATGTTCCTTAAATGGAACAGCAAGAACAATCTGAGAAAAGTGTTTTTCCTTTGGAAATGAACAGAGAAAACAATTTGTGAAAATGTTGTTCCTTTGGAAAGGATTAGCAAAAACAAGCGAGAAAAATGTTGTTCCTTTGGAAAGGAACAGAAAAAACAGGTGAAAAAACTATTGTTCCTTTGGAAAGGAACAGCAAAACACATGGCATAAAATGTTGTTCCTTTTTAAAGGAACAGCAAAAACTTTTGTTCCTTTGGAAAGGAACAGCAAAAACACACGGCAAAACTACTGTTCTTTTTTTAAGGACTAGAAAAAACACACGGAAAAAATTGTTGTTCATTTGGAAAGGAACAGCAAAAATTGTTGTTCCTTTGGAAAGGAACAACAAAGACACACGGAAAAACTATTGTTCATTTTTAAAGGAACAACAAAAAGAAACACACAAACGCATTGTTTCTTAAGAGGAATTGTTGTTGTTCCTTAAAAGGAACAGCAGCGGTTCCTTAAAAGGAACAACTTGAGAAATAAACTCTGTACAAAAAAACAAGAAAAGTAAAAAGAAAAGCTTATGTACAGGTTTCAAAATAAAGGAATTATTCAATGAATGGGTGCTGAGGAGGAGTTATCTCCCTCAGCAAGAATCTGCATGGTAGAATCTTCCCATAATTGTTGGTAAAAGGATTCTCAATTAAGCGGTTTATGGTAAAGTCGTACTCAATTGCTTTGAAAGAATGTCCAGATCCATGAATGGTAGTTAATGTGATGGTGCCATTATCATAAAATTTTTGTATCTCATAGATTCCAAGCCATCGTGTCTGGAGTTTTCCTAGGAAATCCTGAAACTTGGAGTCATATAGGAGTGCCCAATCTCCTTCGTGAAATATTTTTTTTTTAATGAGGGCGTCGTGCCATTTTTCTCTCTGCTGTTGAATTAATGCAGTGTGTTGAAGAGTGGAGAGCCTACTTTCATCTAACTCATTGATTTGTTGTAATCTTCTGACCTGGGCTTCATTTAAGTCTAAACCCACCTCCTGGGTTGTTCTTAATGTCTGAATTTCAAATTCTATTGGAAAGATGGGTTCTTTTCCAAATACCAATTGATATGGTGAATACCCAGTGGTATTTCTCTATGTTGTTTGGTACTCCCACAAGGCTTCTGGCAATCTATAAGCCCAGTCACGTCTGTGTGATGCAACTGATTTTGTAAGTATAGATTCTATATCTTTATTCGTGCTCTCTACCTGGCCCTTTGCCTGTGGGTGATATGGAGTTGTGATTTTGTGCTGGATGTGGTAATTTTCTAATGTTGCAACAATTTTGTTACCTACAAATTGTGGTCCTCCATCTGTAATTACGTCCCTTGGGAGGCCGTATCGCACAAATATTTGGACAAGGAACTGTATTATAAAGTCCTCTGTATCTCTTGAAAGTGCCTCTGCTTCAACCCATTTCGTAACATACTTTGTTGCAACTAGTATGTATGTTTTCTAATTTGATGGTGGGTTAATAGGACCAACAAAATCGAGCGCCCAGAGTTCAAATGGCTAAATTAATAGCTGTGGATTCAAAGTCATTTCGTCAAACTATCCAGGGCGACCCGCCCTTTGGCAACTATCGCAGGCTTGTACAAACTTTTTAGCATCTTTAAAAATTGTAGGCCAGTAATAGCCTGTTTGTAAAACCTTGTGACTAGTCCTGCAATATGAAAAATGTCTGCCACATGGCCTGTCATGGCATGCTTTCAGAATATCAAATATTTTTTCCTCTCGAATGCATCTCCTGATGTGCATATCTGCACCTGTATGAAACAGGTAGCCCCCAATCCAAGACAATCGGGTACTACGTTGTACTATCTGTTTTCGTTCATTGGGCATTAGATGCTTAGGTAATTTACCTACTGCTAAATAATTTGCAACATCAGCATACCATGGGGTTCTAGCAATAACAACAAACAAATTTTCATCTGGGAAGTGATCCTCAACTGCTACTGCATTTGTTGGTTTTGGCATTCGTGAAAGAAAATCAGCTACAGGTTTCTCCTTTCCAGGTTGATCCTTTATTATGATATCGAACTCCTGTAATAGAATCAACCATATTGTTACTCTACCATTTGTAATAGGTTTATTTGCTAAAAAATTTATGGCAGAGTGATCTGTATATAAAACTATAGGATACCCAGTTAAATAATGTCTAAATTTATTTACAGCATTTATTACAACTAAAAATTCTTTCTCAGTCACAGTATAGTTTAATTCAGAAAGAGATAGATTTTTGCTAATATAATAAATTGCATATGTTTTTTTATCCTCTTCCTGCCCAAGGACTGCTCCAATAGTTGTGTATGAGGCATCGGATGAAATTTGAAATGGAAAATCCCAATTTGGGCCCCTTAGCATTGGGGCTGTTGATACAAGCCTTTTCAGATCCTCAAAAGCATGGTCACATTTATCTGTCCAAATAAAATCAACATTCCCTGTTAATGCATATAAAGGTGCAGCTACTCGAGAATAATTCTCTATAAATCTTCTATAATAACTAGAAAATCCGAGAAAGCTACGTACCTTTGTTTGTGTGGTAGGAGTAGGTATTAACAAAATTATATGAATTTTAGCTGGATCTACCTGTATTCTAGCTGCTAGATATAATGACCTAAGATGAGTCCCTCGGTCATCATCATGTGACACTTTTCATGGATTAAGCAGAGCCTAGTGTCAATACATATTTGTAACACCTTTTCCAAAGTTTCTAATGCTGGCTCAAAATCATCTTCGTAAGGTGTGAAATCATCCATATATACTTCAAGCCCTTCATTTATTAAATCTAAAAAGATGCCGAGAATGGCCCTCTGAAATGTAGCAAGGGCATTGCATAGGCAAAAGGGTAAAACTCTGTAAGAAAATGTCCCCAAGGATAGGTAAAAGTATTTTTGTCTTGGTCTTCAGGGGAAATCTGAATTTGATTGTATCCACTGAAGCCATCTAGGAAAGAAAATAATTTCTTTCCTGCTAATGTATCTAATACCTGGTCAATGAAAGGAAGGGGAAAGTGGTCTTTCTGGGTTGCTTTGTTTATTTCTATGTAGTCTACACATATTCTCCACTTTTCGTTCTTATTAGGCACCACTACTAATGGAGAGACCCACTTGCTATCAGATATTGGATAAATAAAGTTGACATCCAACTGTTTTTGTAATTCAGCTTTCACAATATCTTTAAGATGAGGGTTTAATCTTCGTTGGGGTTGGCGAATGGGTCTTGCATATTTTTCCGTATAAATGTGGTGCATACATAACCAGGGTTCAATTACCTTCATGTCTGGATAATCCCATGCAAAAGCTCCCTTATATTGTTTTAGTAGTTGGATCATCTTCTTTTCTTGTTCAGCAGTCAGGTTTTTGTTAATGTTTAGGGTTTTTCCTGGCTCAATTTCTATAATTTTTCTATTGTAAACAGAAATGGTGGATATTGATTGATCGTGAATTTCTTTCACGGGATCTTCTTCTTATTTATTATCAAATGTAGCCTTGATCATGTGACATTGCAAATGGGATCTAATTTTTGGTTTATTAATGAAATTGTTAATAATGTCATCCTTTGTTTGGTCTTTAAAATCGAGGGCATCTTCTATGGTTAATGGTGATCTAATGTTTTCCATGAGGTATGATAGAGGTTGTTTCCTTGTTTTTGTTATTGATAGGCTTGGCTGGGCTGGGGGATATAAAGCTAAATTCTTGACATAGTTCCCTCTAGTTATAGTCATGTTGCCTTCTTGGCAGCCAATGTAAGCATCGAAAGTTTCCAGCCAAGGTCTACCTAGGATCAACGGGTGTCCATATAGCCGGTTTCTGGGGTTAATAATCAAGAAGTCAGCAGGGTACTCCCAGGAGTCTACATATACCATTACATCATGTAGTGTGCCGTCTGGCTTGACTACCGATCGGTCAGCCAATTCCAATAAGGTTGTTGTTGGATCTAATGATGTAATGCCAAGTTTTTGACAAGTGGTGGTTGTTAGGATATTAATTGCAGCTCCCAAATCAACTAAGGCATTTGGAAATGATTTTCCATTGATTTGCACCATCACTATAGGATTTCCTGGGTCCTCATACTTTACAGGTGCTTCCATTCCTAATAATAAGTTAGATAGAGTGCCGACTACTTGGATAGTTGGGTTAGTTGTTGTTCTTCTCTTTGGATTTTTTATACATAGTTATTTTATGGTTTTTGCATAAATGGGAATGTCTTGGATAGCTTGGAGGAGTGGAGTTTTTATACACAAATTTTTTAGTTCTCCCAAAAGATCAAAATCAAGATGTTCTATTGGATGAGGTATGATTAATCGTTTTGGGAATGGTGGAGAAGAGGTGGTTGCTTGTTCATGAGTTTTTTATATAGCCACATTATCCTTTTTGAGTGTTTGTTCTGAAGGTAATGAATTTTCAACTTGAACATTTTTGTCTCCCTCTAATTCTATTATGCGTCCAGACCTTAGTTGAAGGTCGTTTCACTCCCTTAATTCAGTTTCTAGTTCTGGTGGTTCCATTATTTGAACAGACTAAACCGGCCTATTATTAGGATTTGGGTTGGGTTGGGCTGGGAGTTTTGGTATCAAGTTGGTCTAGGGATTTTGTGGCAATGTATAAGGTGCTAGCAGTGTAGGTTGAGGGAGAGGGATCGTTCCAGCTGGCTGACTCGTAGTTCTTTGCCAATTCGACTGCCAAGTCTGACTCTGCGAAGTGGAGGGGGACCATTGTGTTGGATAAGTATTATTTTTCCAAAATGGTGGACAGTAAGGAAAGTTTGGCCAATTGGTTTGATTTGTTTGATTTGGCCATGGTGATGTAGGAAATGGCTGTTGTAACCAATTGGGGAAGGGTGGCTGATTTTTCCACATTCCATTATATTGCTGAGCATTATACTAAGGAGACTGAAAAGAAGAGGATGGATCAATTGGCATACCTGTTTTTCACGGCTGCCATTGTCGGTGCTGATTGAGTAGGCATATCATTTCTGATTCTTCTTCCGCCTCTTTGTAGATTGCTTTCAATCCAGGGAACGAGGGGCAACCTTCTGTGGAGTGATCTTTTGTGCAGATGGCACAGACTTTGACTACATCCAGTGGGCACTCTTTATGGTTGTGTTTCTTTCTGCATTTAGGGCAAAATATTGCCAAATTTTGTTCTTCTTCTGCTTGCTTTTTTTAGCTTGCATGATGTCGAACTGTGTTGTCAGAGTCCCTAGAATATCAGTTTTAAAATCTTCTAGTAGATTTCCAATCTCTGTGTGGGTTATACCTCCACTAGAGGTCTTACTATCCCTTGTGATTGTGTCACGTTCTGTTGATTTTAGCCTCGTGCTGCCTCTCAAACTCCTGATACATAAATCAATAATGTCAGCAAAACTTTCCTGATATATGTCACCTTTTCCCATAATATTTAATGTTTCAACCCATTGTT
This sequence comes from Pinus albicaulis, assembly GCA_034641835.2. NCBI lineage: Eukaryota > Viridiplantae > Streptophyta > Pinopsida > Pinales > Pinaceae > Pinus > Pinus albicaulis. The sequence goes on along the minus strand of CM076577.1, from coordinate 518,142,914 downwards.
CCTTCATCCCTTTAAGTAATGTAGTTTTTAACACATTATTAGGTAAGGGTAAAGATGCATAGGGTGAACTCTGGAGGTTGTATTGAAAGCGTTCTACATATTCCTCAAGTGTTTCATTAGGTTTTGCTATCATCTGAAATATTTCATCTTTTAATTCCCTAGACCTACAATAATCGTCATATTTCTTTAGAAACATAGCTTTCATCTGATCCCGGTCATTTATAACACCTCCACCTAACCCCATAAACCATCGTAGAGTTTCTTCTTTTAATGTGGAAGGAAATAATTTTAATTTTTTGGGATCGGTGGTATAGTCATACCCTCTGCATAATACATCGAATTCAAACATAAATGCATCTGGGTCTTCCGATGTTAAGCCATGGAATGTAGGAATATGCTGAAGAGGAATGGCCTTCATAGGTGCATTAACTGCAGTGTCCACAATGGGATATTTCAGTGTGGAAGTTTGTAGAGGTGGTTGCTGGTTGTGGGCCATTTGATCAATTAGGTGCCAATATCCTTCTGGGATTTCTAGGGAATTATTCCTAGGCTGACTAGAAGGAATAGGAATGACCTTGAAAGCACTCCCTTGGTCTAGAATAATGAGTGTTCCTTGCTGACCTACTATCTGAGGAGATTCAGGTCCTTTTTCTCTGTTTTGAATGATGTTGACAACACTTCCCTTATCTGGGCTGCTCACTGTTTGGATTACTTCAAGAGGAGATTTTGGTTATTTTGTTTCCCCTTTTTCTCCTCCTCCTTCGCGGAGATTACTAGAGTTCCCTTCTTGTAGAGAAATAAGGTGAGAATTCTCAATTTCTTGGGGATCTTGCTTAATTTCTTCTATTTGGCTATGGACCTCAGCAAAGGCTACATATGGTGGCTCTATGGCCTGAAGGGAACTAGCAAGTTTTCTAGAAGTAACTTTTCTAGGTCCTACTGATGGCTGAGATTCAACTTTCTTTAGGATTTTTTCGATGAAATTTGTGCGCCCAAGGGTCACCGGTCCCTTAGGTTTTTCGGGTTTAGGAGGAATTTTTTTCTGTTTATATTTTCTATTCATTCAAAAAATGAAATCATTCATTCCTACCTAAAAAATTTTACTCAATTCTGTTGTGAAGCGGGCCGATGAACAAGTATGTTCCTTGCTCAGTACACAGGTTCTTACCTTCCATTTTTAATACCCAATTCTTCCCTAGCAAAAAAAAAATCAAATATGCATCACTCTTTCTAAATGGAATACACTCTCCCCAGCAACAGCGCCAAAATTTTTAGGTATAAAAGGTGTCTTTTTAATGCCTATTTATCCTACATTAATCATCAATCCAGGTACAACTTTTTGTTTCAAGAGTGTACTCAGTCTGAGGCTGCAATTCAATCTAAGAGTAATGCCTTGCAATATGTAGCATAGTGTTGTAAATACAAGAGTAAACAGATGCTTGGAAATGAAATCTAACTACAATGACATGAACTTGAACGCTCTAAAATCCAATCAGTCACCCAGCAATCATCAGTAAAGGATGCAGTAATGATAACTCTTTCCTTTACCAACTGATGTAATTGAAATCAAATGAAAACAAGATAATCAATTTGAGAACGAAGCTAGCAATAACTAGATGTCCTCTACAGTTGATGATCTCACATTATAAAAATTAAATAGAAATGGAAATTGAACTAAATCACTAATGCTGCTAATGAAAGTAAACTAGGCAAGTTCTCAAAAGAAAAACCAACTCTTTGCAGAAAATGAAATAGACTATAAACTAATTAACTGAAATGAACAGCAAATCTGGAATTGAACAGCAAGAGAAATGAACAAAAAAATTTATCTAAGAAAATTGAATATCAAATCCTATCTAATGAAATTAAACAACAATCTCTAACTAGTGGAATTGAGTAGCAAATTCTATTGAACAGCAATCAGCAATTGGAATGGAACAACAATTGGAATAGAATAGCAACTGCTGAACAACGAAGCTCTGTTAAAACATAACAAGATAAGTAATACGAGGATTAAGATTCTTGCTAAATTAGAAAGGAACGAAAATTCAATTCACCAATGTAACAGACCAATATTTTGAAGCAATTAAGAAGAAAACTATTAAACTTGAAAGTTGTAATGAAAACAAATGCAAACTATCACACAACTATAATTGAAAGATAATAATACAAATAGCAGATGGATCCACCAAGGCCGGGCCCTTATCCACCAGTGAAACACCGCTGGGCTACTCCAGAGTCAAGAAATGGAATCGCAACTAGATCATGTATTAATCAGGAATAACATCGTTTACAATAGTCGCTCTCTGATCACAAGAGTCAATGAGAAATTACAGAGTTACAAAAGGAGTTTCAATAATAATCGTTCTGTCCCTAATTTATATAGGCACTGCCTTTTATAACAATCCAGCAGACAATACAAGAAACAACGATAGACTTTGAACAGCGATCCCTCAGGATCGAAATCTAAGGGATTCGCTCCTTTTTCTTCTTTTAGCTAATGCTTGGTCTTCTTAAGTTGTAGTCGTGATGTTCCCTGCCTTACTTTAGCTGTGCATTCTGATTTCATCCTTCTTGTCTGGATATGGCCCTTTGTTGGAGGAATGGCAGTTACTTCTGCTTTAGCTTTGCCTTTCGAATAGTGGTTTCCCTCTTCATTTGTTTCTTGTTGATAATAAAAGACATTTTTTAGCCAATTTTCACAATAAACATTAATCTTTGCAATTCTATCATAATCCTTCAATATATCATCTTTCTAGAATAAAAAGAGTTATATTCAAAGGAAAAAGATAAATAAATGCATGGTGAATTCATACCTTTTCCAATTCTCAACAAGAGGCCCTTGAGAAGTCTTTTTGATCCTTTTTCTCCTTCTTACTTGTACCTTCTGCTCAACATTTTCCATTTTTTCTTTGCCCTTGTCCAATGTTTTGGCAATTTGAGAAGAGATGGCCCTTTGCCTTTTAGAGGTAGAAAACACATTTCTTCTCCCTCTATGATATGTGCATGTGAGAGGGGTAACAATGGAAGTTTCAAAGGTAGTGCTATCATCATTTTGACTTTTAATTTTCTTGATATCTTCTACACTTGCTTCACTCTGATTTTCTTTGTCATCCATGGACTAATTTTTGTCAAGACAGTCATGACTATTGTCATTACTGTCATGACTCTTTCCTTGACTATCTAGTGTACTTTTATGGATGTCCTCTTCATCATGTTTCTCTTCCTCATCATTTGGTTTCTCTTCCTCATCATCTGGCTGCTCTTCCTCATCATTTTTCCCACTACTTTCATCTTTTTTGCTATTTCTACTTTCTTCTTGGTCATCTCCCTCTCCTTCATTTTCTTCTTCATATTCGTCATCCTCTTCCTTAATTATTTCCTCATGACCATCACTTTTTTCTTTATTTCCATCACCATCCTCTCCCTTAATGCTTTCCTCATGATCGTCACTGCTTTCTTCATGATCATGGCTACTTTTTTCAAGGCCAAGACTGCTTTCTTCATGGCCATCATTATCAGTTTCCTCCTGACTGCTACCATCTATTTTTTCTTCACTAGGGCTACTGTTAGACTCTTCACTTGGTAGATTAGGAGAAGAAACAAGAGGTGAAATTCTTTGTGGAGAAGACACATGGGGAGATGATGGATGAGTGGAGGTAGATGGTTGTGAAGTGGAAGGCAAGTTCTGCTAGATGAAGGCCCAGGTGTTAGGTCCCTGTATTACTAGTATAGTCCCTTATTGTTGTTATTGTAACCCCCTTATTGTTATTATTTTACCCTTGTAACCCCCATATTGTTATTATTGTGCCCTTAAATTATTATTGTTAGGTCGGGTAGGATTACATTGTGGCCCCACTAGGATTACATTGTGGCCCCATGGACTCCTATATATAGAAAGGAGGTTTTGTAATTTGAATCATCCAAGAATTGTTCATTCATGTAATGTATTGGAGGTTGCCCTCTTGAAGTGGCTTATTTCTAAGGCGTTGATATCTCTTTTATTCTCTTTTTGGAGCTGGTTTCACAACATTTGGTATCAGAGCTTTGAGATTCTAAGGTTTCGCTGCTCCAAATAGGTCATCGTAGAATTTTTGCTATAAATTTTTTTATACGAAGGTTTAAAATCTGAAATTTTTAGAGTGCGAAGCCAAAATCCAGAGGAACAGCTTTGAAAATTTTCAGAGCTCGGTTCGCAATATTTTTGGAGATATGATATGTGCAAGTTAGGTCATTTTGCAGGCTCTTGTATTTAACCTAAAAATGTCATCGTGGTATTTGCATACTAAATTTTTTTCTGCGAAGGTTCAGAAGCTGAAATTTTTAGAGTACGAAGCCACAATCCTGAGGAACATCGTCGCAAAATTTCAGATATTGGTTCACAATATTTTCGAAGATATGATCTGTGGAAGTTAGGGTGTTTTGAGGCTTATGAATTTCATATCAAAGATGTGATCGTGGGAAAATCTTCATAGCTCTCTCTTTGAGCATCGGATTGGAATGTTGTAAAAAGTGGCCACAAGTACATGGACTTTAGTTTTTGTTCTATCAATTTCAGAGCCAAAGGAGGAAACAGTGACACGTGGCAAGTCGTACAATTTCGCTCTACTGAACCAGTCAAAAATTGGGTCATTGTGGTAGATTGGACATAACTTTGTCTTGAAAAATCCAAAATAGATTAGACCTATGGAATTTGAAAGAAGCTTAAGAGGGCTACTACAGGGCTAAATTTCAGATATTGAGGATCTGCAATTATAGAGATAATTCAATTTCAATATCGAGCTCCTCAAAAGCAAGTAAAAGGTGTGTATTTTTTTTCCGAATTGCATAAGTCTTGTTTGAAGAATCAAGTTGAATTGATTCCAAGGGCATGATGTAGAATAGATATCAATATTGGATTCTAAAATGGCCCCTAAAAATAATTCAACAACCAGTAAGCCTTTAGAAAGCTCTACTATGACTCATGAAGACGAATAATGGCAACATGACATATCAAAATTACAAGATCAAGTGCAACAAATTTCGCTCTCGCAAAGAACAACAAAAAATGACATGGAAGTTTTGAAGAAAGGCGTGGAAACTAAGATGGATGGTTTGAAGAAAGGCGTGGAATCTAAGATGGATGGTTTGAAGAATGGCATGGAATCTAAGATAGATGGCATGGAAGCCGGCATGGAATCTAAGATGGATGGCATGGAATCTAAGATAGATGGCATGGAAGCTAAGATGGATGAGAAAATGGAAAACATGAAGAATGATCTAAAATTAGACATGGAACGTTCGAAAAGGTTGATACAAGAAATTTTTCCTAATGGTGAAAATATAGTAGAGGAAACTCATGATGAGAACAAAATAAATGTTAATCGTGATTTCATAAAATCTAATGTTGGCGAGAAGAACCACCATATTCCAAAAATGGATATGAGGAAGTTTGATGGAAACAATCTTGTAACATGGATACTACAGATGGAGCAATATTTTGATCTCCATAATGTGCAAAACACACAAAAGGTACGCATTGCAACTTTACATTTAGAACAAAATACATTTTTATGGTATCGATGGCTTTGCTCTCGTAAAAAAATTGTCACTTGGTCAATTTTTATGAAGGAAATGATAGCACATTAGGAGGATACAAAGAGCAACACCTTCTTTAGCCAATTGATAAATCTCAAACAGAAGGGTTTAATGGGGGAGCACATTGAGGACTTCCAAAAATTGAATATAAGGGTAACTGATATTCCAGAGGAATACAGGATTGATCTCTTCATAGGTACTTTAAGGGATTACATCCAACATGAAGTTCGCGTTTTGGAACCTAATTCATTGGAGAAGGCATTCAGTTTGGCAAGAAAAATTGAATGTAAAACTATGGCGACAAGGAAGCCTACCACTCACTTCTATAAATAGGGAAGTGTTGCTACTCCTAGATTTCCACAACCTACAAGGTTGACACCACAACAATTGGAATAAAAAAGAGAAAAAAGGCTTTGCTACAGTTGTGATAGAAAATACACTAAAGGTCATAAGTGTGCTGAGAAGAAATTATTTTACATAGATTGTGAAGACGAAGAAGAAAATGAACAAGAAGAGGATATACACCAGGAACCAACCCAAGAAGAGGAAGAAATGAGTCCGACCATATCGTTTAATGCATTGGCAGGAATTACCAATCCTCAAACTCTCAAGATAGAAGGAAATATCAAGAAGAAAAAGGTAATAGTGTTGATTGATTCAGGTAGTACCCATAATTTCATTCATTGTAAGGTAGCCAAGGAATTGAATTGTTTCCTATACCCAGCACCAGAATGTCAAGTGATGGTTGCAAATGGAGGAACTATAAATTTCTCTGTAAAATGCCATAATATCAAGCTAACCATGGGGGAATATGTATTGAATATTCCAATGCTTTCCATTCCTATGGGAGGTGCTGATGTTGTACTAGGAGTACAATGGTTACAATCTTTGGGGACGATAGCTTTTAATTTTCAAGAAATTTTCTTGAAATTTATTTCATAACGAAAGGAAGTCGAATTACGGGGTATTATAGGGAAGCTAGGAAAGATAATAAGCTCTAATTTTATGAAAAATCTTCTAAAGAAATAACAACGAGGCATAATTGCACAATTATGCTCACTAGAAGTTCCAACATCAAAATAATCAATTTCTGCAGATCTCCAAAAAGTCTTGGACAATTCCAAGGTTTTTGAAACTCCAAAAGGACTCCCACCTATTCATGATCATGATCATGTTATTCATTTAATTCCAGGAAGTGTTCCTCCAAACAGTAGGCCTTATAGATATCCTTATGTCCAAAAGTGTGAAATTGAACATATGATTGCAGAAATGTTAGAGGCGGGTATAATTCAACCTAGTCAAAGTTCTTTCTCTTCTCCTGTAGTATTGGTACATTAGAAGGATGGATCATAGCACATGTGTCTGGATTATAGGGAGCTCAATAAGCTCACCATTAAAGATAAATTTCCCATTCCTGTGATTGATGAATTATTGGATGAATTACATGGAGCAATTTATTTTACCAAATTGGATCTTCGTTTAGGGTATCATCAAATTAGAATGAAGACTGGAGATATTCCGAAAATAGCATTTCGAACTCATGAGAGTCATTATGAATTTTTTTTCATGCCTTTTGGCCTTACCAATGCACCTTCTACATTTCAAGGGTTGATGAATTCCATTTTCAAACCCTTCCTTAGCAAATTTGTGCTAGTATTTTTTGATGATATACTAATCTACAACAGGTCTTGGAAGGATCATGTTGAACATGTTGACAGGGTGCTCAAACTATTGCAGGAGAAACAATTATATGCAAAAAAGTCCAAATGTTTCTTTGGAGTACACGAGGTGGAATATCTGGGTCATATTGTATCTCACGAGGGTGTTAAAGTAGACCCTAACAAAATTAAAGCCATTAAGGAATGGAAAGTCCCCACAACCATAAAGGAGTTGCGAGGATTTCTCGGGTTAACAGGGTATTATCGCAAGTTTGTTAAGAATTATGGGAGAATAGCAGCACCTCTAACAACATTATTGAAGAAAGATGCATTTTCATGGACTCCTGAAGCAACTAAGGCCTTTGAACATCTTAAAGAGACAATGTGCCTAGCACCGGTCTTAGCTACGCCAGACTTCACAAAAACCTTTATTGTGGAATGTGATGCCTCAGGAAATGGAATTGGTGCAGTTTTAATGCAGGAAGGAAGACCCATTGCTTTTGAAAGTCGTCCAATCAAAGGAAAGTATTTACAGAAACCTATTTATGAGAAGGAAATTTTAGCAATACTGCATGCACTAAAGAAATGGAGAAATTACCTAATGGGAAGACACTTCAAGGTAAAAATTGATCATGATAGTCTTAAACACTTTTTGGAACAAAGACTATCTTCATAATAGCAACAAAAATGGGTCACAAATATGTTGGGTTATGACTTTGAAATAATATACAAAAAAGGGAAGCTAAATGTTGTTGCAGATGCACTCTCAAGAAAGAATGAAGAGGTGGAAGCATTGCTTTGTGCCATTTCTATTATCCAACCAGATTTGTTAACCGAAGCAAGAGATGAATGGAAGAAGGATGAAGAAGTGTGGACACTCATTCAAAATTTGCAACCAGATCCTAGTACATATGATACATTTAGTTGGAAAAATGATTCTTTATGGTACAAATATCGCTTATATCTTTCTAAGAATTCCCAACTAAAACAAAATATTCTTTTGAAATTGCACACTTCTCCTTTAGGAGGACACTCAGGATTTTTAAAAACTTACCACAAGGTAAAGAAAGAATTTTTTTGGGATGGCCTTAAATATGATATTCAAAATTTTGTGGCAAAATTTTTAGTTTGCCAGCAAAAGAGATTTCAATGGATTTTATCACAATTTTACCTAAGTCCGAAGGAAAGAGTGTCATCATGGTGGTAGTTGATAGAATTACCAAGTATGCACACTTTTGTGCATTATCTCATCCATTTAAATCAAGTACAGTTGCTACGACATTTATGGACACAATTCAAAAGCTACATGGAAACCCAAGGGTTATTGTGAGCGACATAGATCCCATTTTTACTGGAAATTTTTGGACGGAGTTATTTTCTTGTTTGGGTTCTCAATTAGCTCATAGCTCATCTTATCATCCTCAATCCGATGGTCAAGTTGAGATAGTAAATAAATTTTTGGAAGGATATCTTCGTTATTTTGTATCTGATAAACAAACACAATGGGTCAAGTGGTTACCTCTAGCTGAATGGTGGTATAACACTTCCTTCCATACTGCAGCAAAAATGACCACATTTATGGCACTTTATGGATATCATCCACCATCCATCACTTCATATTTAAGAGAAAATTCGAAGGTTCAAGCAGTTGAAGATCACATCAAGCATCAACAAGAAGTTCTCCAACTCTTTAACGAAAACCTAAATTTGGCACAAAATCGAATGAAACAACAAGCAGACCAACATCGTAGCGAGAGAAGTTTTGATGTAGGAGACTGGGTATCTTTACAGCTACAACCATACAAACAAATTTCCCTCAAGCAAGCTAAGAAGGATAATAAATTATCGCCAAAGAACTATGGTCCTTAAAAGGTGTTGCAAAATATTGGTACTATGGCATACAAATTGGAGCTTCCTGTTTCTTCACGAGTGCATCCAATTTTCCATGTTTCATGCTTAAATAAGGTTATAGGTGAAAATATTCCATTTCAAACAATATTGCCAGAACTTGATGAGGAAGTAAAAATCATATTGGAACCTGAAGCGGTCACGAAAACAAGAACTCGATAGCTACGAAATCGATCAATTTCAGAGTATCTCATCAAGTGGAAGAACTTACCCACTGAAGATTCTACATGGGAGGATGATAATTTTATACAGAAGCACCCATAGCTACTCAAGCGTTGAGGACAACACTTTTTTTGAAGGAGAGGGGCATTTTAGGTCCCTATATTACTAGTATAGTCGCTTATTGTTGTTATTGTAACCCCCTTATTGTTGTGTTGTACCCTTGTAACCCCCATATTGTTATTGTGTGCCCTTCGAGTATTATTGTTAGGTAGGCTAGGATTACATTGTGGCACCATATGGACTCCTATATAGAAAGAGAGGCTGTAATTTGAATCTGTCAAAAATTTCTGTTCCATTCTGTGTAATGTGTTAGGTTGTCCTTGATGGCTTATTTCTAGGGCGTTGATATCTCTTTTCTTCTTCTCTTTTTGGAGCTGATTCACAACACGAAGTGCATAAGCATCATGTGAGATGAAGGTTTCCAGATATTCCTTCTTTGCTCTAGTGATATAAGAACAATAATTTTGATTGAAATTAATTGAAAAAAGAGCTTGGCATTTGGTGGTCATGGTTTTCATGATAAGTGAGGTATTTTGTCGATACTCTTGGAAAAGGTAGTACTGGTGATTCATCATCTTGAATTTGAAGCCCAAGTGCATTAGCAACCTTATGATATGAGTAGAGCACGGAAAATATCCATACAGTGAAATACACAGTAATTTGCTTCATTAGTGCGACATATCTTTATAATAAGTGGGAGAAATGGAAAACAACCTTGCAATTTTGTTGGTAGGAAATTTTGGGTTTTGGTGCGGAGCTCCATAACTCCAATTGCAACTTATTTTTGTTTGAACCATATTTCACCAATATCGGTATACCGGTTGCTTTTGAAATAATCTGTTCAAAATCTCAAATTGCCACCTTTAAATTCAATTTTGATGATTTTTCAAGTTGAGGAAAACAACCTAGTCAAGTTTTGATTGCTTTAACTTGTTTAATCTTTTCACAAATTGATAACACCCTCTGTCTGAAAGCATGAAAGGATCATAGGAGAGAATACTTATAAAGGCTGACATGCAGGGTTCAAATCTATTTTCCTCCCCTCCCAACTTTGTCTTGAGGCTTGGTAGGTGTTTGAACCTTATCCTTTGTTGGTGTGGCTCTATGCTTGAGACATGGTAGCTCATTCTCTTATGAAGAAAGGTGCTTTTACTTCATTTGAGGATTTTATGTTAAAAAAGGTTGTAATGAGTGAAAGAAAAGAGAAAAAGTTGGCTCCGAAATAAAATAGGATAATCCCAAAGGTGTATTCGGTGTTTTAGAGTTGGATTGATACCACTCACCCTCCCCTGCGACATATATAACAATTTCCTCTGCAATCCTAATCAAGGTATTTTTTTTAGAAATAGATTGTAATGCAACCAGAATTTGGTTCATTTGAGACCTTTAAATATTATTTTCTTAGAAAAATGGAGGTTTAGGAGAGTAAAAAAATCACCAACCTTGCTCTTGTCCTTTGCGAGGCCTTGAGGGTGAAGAAAAATTTTAAATTTTACTCCCTTTAGCAATTTCGAAGCCCCTGCCTATGTGTAACGACGGGGAGCGTAACACATGAGTTGGGCATTGTGCATAACACCGAATTCATGTAGGGTTAAGTCTGAGTCACATTGGGCTCTATGTGTTATTGTTGTGGGTGTGTAACACACAGGTACGGCTTATTGTTGGGCTCTGTGCATTACACTACGGAGTGCTACTTACTGGTCATTATTGAGGCTATGTGTGTTCTGCTTGTGCCAAGTGCATAACAACGGGTCTTTGGATGTGTAAAAACGATGTTAAAAAACACTATGACCACCCTCCTATGCGTAACTGCTGCAAGCCGGAGTGCGTAACGGTGACCAAGGAGTGTAACACAGCTAAACTTCAGGCCCTTCAAAAGTGATGCAAATCTTCTCCTGCATGACTCTTTGAGGTTTGGAGATGAAAAATGGTGCGGTATGCTCAATGCCTTTATAACCCTTTTGGGTTTTTACCCCTTTTTCTCACATGCCTTTTATTGTTGGTGTTACGAGGTGGCATGCTTGATTAATAAAGTTTATTTTCTGTTGTTGGGGGCCCCTCAAGGTTATATTTAATATTGCTACATTTACTTGAAGACATCAAGGCGCTCTCTGTCCACTTTTAAAAAGGAACATCTTTGGATTTTTATTATTTTATACAAACGGAAAACCTATCCCTTTTTGCTATTTCTCCCTTTAGGCGATATCCTTTGTATGCCCTCTTGTTGTTTAAGAAGGAGGCCTTGTCATATTTATTTGACCTATATTTCAATACGGTAAACTCTTCAGGTTTTACTGCTTCAGAAAAAAAAAACAAGGAGTGTTGCTTTCCAAGGATTTCTCTATGTATCTCGGGGCTTATTTGTTACAACAATCTTCGATGTGCACTTGATGGAGTTGAGGTGGTTTTTTTCCTGCGGCCTTTGTGACGGGTTTTCACTTCTATCACCATTGTTTGTTCAAAAACCATAAAAAATGATGTTTCTCCTTTAAACATAGGCACTACCTTTCTTGCTGCAGATGTCTAGGCCAGGGATTTCATCTTTATTACTTTACCTCTACTTTTGTTGATGGCAACTCTGATCATTTGTTTGCAAAAAATATGAACAAGGAGGTAGTTGTCCTTGTAATATTTGTGTTCTAAACTAAAGAGGCTTTTCTTGAATGACATTACATAATCTTGACCAGTGCTTGATTTTTATTCCTCTTTGAATACAATTTCTTCATATAAGGAAAGCATAGTTTGTGGGGCACCAAATCCATCCTATGGCAGGTGAGACCTTGGGTGACCTAATGGGGCTTTCTTGGTTAGACTTTGGGTGATATCTAGATTTAGGGTTCACACAAGTGTAGATGGGATCATGCTAAGCTTAGTGTTGAAGACCTAAGGTCCAACATACTTAACTACAAAGAACTGCGGAAGACAATCGGTGTTTGAGAATATTATGGAAGAGAGACGAGCAAGGTTGTTCAGTTGGTGAGTTTAGGTAGTAGTGAAATTCTATAGGTAAACAAAACGGAGAGATTTGGGCCAAAATGAAAGACGTGGTGAAAAAATGGGTGACAAGTTGGGTTTAAACAAATAGGCAGGCCCCATGATGGGTCTTCTGGGGAGTGATGGGCTAGTCATGACTAGAGATGATAAAATAGTGAAATTTGTCTCTCGGGTGTGAAGGAAGTGAAGTTTCTCGAAACTCCAATGTTATGAATTTGTTTCTGAAATCTAGGACAATACTTAGTCATCTTCACATAGTGAAAATTATGGATGACTAAAAAGTGGCTCAACTTGAGAGGGCGACTCCTTCTCGGGAGGTGTCCAAAACTTCATATTTTTAAGGATTTTGGATACCAATGCCATTTCCATTGGGAATATGTGATATTTCTTCATTTTTTGATGTTTTTTAGTACGTAATTTTACGAGATGCGAAAATACATGATTCATATCGACATCATCTCTACCTACCCAATCTACTTGCTATAACATTTTTTTCCATGGGTGCACTTGAACTAGCGAACCCTTAATATTTCCCTTTTGAAAATAGAATCAAACTAACTAAAATGTACCCTTGAGAGTTTATATTGGACGATGAACTTCTTCCTTTTTTTCTACCTACACTACTCATTTGTCAAAGATTGAGTTGTTTATTCATTTCTCCTCTAGGCTACGGCATGAAATTGAAAAATATGGCTAAATCGAGAGTTAGATGGTCGATTTACCATGGTTGTGGCATTGGAAAAGATGCACACAAGTGTTATTTACGTATGAAAAAACTTGGAAGCTTGTGGGGAAATACTCATGTCACTTGTTTAACATCTCCATTTCCTCTTTGGTTCGGTCCCAGGCATGTGGAACCGACATCTCTCATTCCTAATCTATCTTTTGACAAGTCAAACTTTTAAAATTTTGACCTACTCTTTTTCACTAACATAACCATAAACATATTTAAATGCCATGATTAGGCTAGATGTACGAACAAAGCCTTTTTGAAACAAGTAATTAAATTTAGACTTATGTCACTTTGTGTATTATTTTTTTTTTTTAGGTATGGGGCTATACCTCTCTTTCAAACTACGCCCTCTTTTCTTTTTATATTGTTTTGTGATTTTATTTTTTCATTAAATAGTGGTATGGTCCCTCGTGAATGAAAAAAAAAACTGAGTTTCTTGAAAAAAGTAATGTTTAAGAATCTATCCCATTTCTTTTGGACCTGCAAACATTTTAGTTCATAAACTCTTGCAAAAATAAAGCATTGTTGCCTCTAAGCCGTATTAAATGATGTAAGGAGCCTTTCCATAGATTTTCAAACTTGCCATGTTTTCCTCCTCTTATTTCATTCTTGAATCCCATTTTAGAACCATGTCTCCAATCTAATCAGCTTTCCTTGGTTCTCCTATCAAAATTTCTTAAATGTTATCCTATAAGCTTGTCCTTTTGTAAACCTCCTCCTTTGTTTGCTACAAATAGATGGTTTGGACAACCTCATAGCATGTCATTTCTTAGATTGTATACTTCTTGAAGAAGCTCCATGGGCGGAACTCCCAAAGAGGTGGAAAGGCATCCATGCCATACCATGGTAATGGGGAGACATACCAATCAATTTCTGGTGGTTAGTCTATCATCCCATAGTGCATGCACTGATTTGCTATGCCATGCTGCTTTTTTATTTTGTTCTGGGAGCTTCTTAGTGATGTTTATATGAAAGCTCGTTGAGACTCGCTAGTCCATTACCTTATGGGTAATAGAGTGGGTAAAGCCCAAAATTGTGATATTTTGTAACAAAATTCCACCATTTTCTTAGATGCAAAGGCGGCGTTATCGATGATTATCTTTTGAGACAGCAAACCTGGACAAGATGTTGGTTTTCAAGGAATTTGATGATGAGCTGAGTGGGTGGCATTTCTAGAAGGATGACTATCCATTTGGTTAAGTAATAAGTCGCGGTGAGGATCCATATGCCCAGGCGGATGATGGGATGGATCTCTCCTATAGAATGGCTTCCCCTCCTGAAAAGGAGCTTCAACAACGATGGGATGCCAAGAGAGAGGGTAGGAGCTTTCTTTTTCCATCAAGGTTTAGCATTTATGAAGTTGCAGCTATTTTAGTGTCGGGGGGGAAATAGGGTAGGCCAATAATGCTTGACTCTAAGGATGTTGTTGGTTGTGGTCTTCTAATAAAGGTGACCCCATTCTCCCTCATGTAATTCACTTGCATGATTTTTAATATGTAAGCAAACATTTAGCAGGAAAGCAATACAAAATCCTTTGGTCGCACTCCATCTAAAATGCAAAAAATTAATTCTTTTTGTTTTAGAGAATCTCAGCTTTGAATTTTTGACAAAAGAAAGAGAGGCATTGAGATAAAGAAGCACATAAATAATATTAGCATACCAGATGAATTTAAAAACATTTCTTCAATGTATAGTGTTGTACATTCTTCAATTTTACGCTAACACACCAACAATATTTATGTGTCTAAAGCTTGGAAATTTGAGTCGACCATAATTTGCAAGTCCTTGTCCTAGTATTTGTGATGGGTATGATCTCTAAATCATATTCTAAGAAGTGTTGAAAATCCACTTGCCCCTTTTACCATACGGGGTCTTGATTAAGTATGTGGGTGGCTTATGCTGTAGGCCACAAAGGCTATGATATCTTGATACAAAATATAAACTCTAAAATCTTCATAGCTTTGCTTAAGGCAAAGGCTTGTTTCTCCATAATGTTATACTTTAAGGCGCATCCTTAAGGCTATTGAAAAGCTATGGGTTGTTTCTTGGCCGCGTTCAACACGCAACATCTGCTACACGGTATGTTGAGGAGCAAGAGAATATGTAAAAGTCCTTGATGATTAGCGTTGATTAAGGCTAATTGTTTGTGTGGTGTTTTGTTTTGACTCAAAAAGATTATTTTACTTCCACCTCACTTCACTCCTACTTCCTTTTCCAACATGTTGTGATATTTCTTTGGGAGCTCGGCGGGTTAGGGATGAATATTCTTAGGAAGTTAATCTTTCCAATGAGCAGCTCTTTAATGTTTCTGGATGGTTGATTTGTAAGATGCTGTTATTCTTTTTGGATCTATCTTCGGTTCCTTCCTACGAGGAGAGATGATGTGAACTAAAGTTTTCCCTTCCTAAGGCTAAAGTCTTCTGTGGGGATTTTAGGGGGATATGCCATACTTTCTACACTTTTCAAAGACTTTTCTCAAATGGACTCGTGCTCTTCATCGGTCTTAGAGTAGGCCATTAATGTCTGTCCAAGATATGTGGCTTCTATGAAGTAACCTATGTAATATTATAAAAAGTATGTCATTTTCCTTTGGAAAGCTGGCCACACATTCTGTTAATGAATGGCATTTTTAACATACATGTGAATGTACCCCAGGTGTGGTGGCTTGAGTTTGAGTTGGTCTTGGAAAGAATAGAACTTGGTTATAACCTACGAAGCCATCTAGTAATGAGATTCTTTGTGAGCCAACTACTACTTTTTAGATGCTCTTGATCACAGAGGCAAGGGTTAGAAAATTGTCTTTGAAGGAGGCCTTGTTCAAATTTATGAAGTCAATACAAAGCCTAATTTCCCCGATCTTCTTCCCTGCTTGACACAAGGTTGGACACCCATTACGAGTATCGGGCCAGGACTATGATCTACGACCATTACACATTTTTATTTCTTTCTCAATGAGGGTAACAAGAGGTTAATTCTTCTCAATTTTTGTTTAAATGGTTTCTAATTTTCTTTGAGAGAATTTGCTGTTGAATTATTTTGGTGTCATAGGATTTCCATTTACATGCCCCAGAAAAAACATCTTTAAATTCTCTAAAAATCTCAATGAATTTTGTTTTGTGTAAGTGGGAGAGTTTTGGCCGGCTTGGTTATTTTGAGCTCTTTCATCCCTCAATGTTACATTCTTCTATATTTGTTTGGGTGGATTCCATATTGGGTTTTTGGCTACATCAGCCCCAAATCAAATGGTCTTCCCGTTAATATTTGTAAAGTCTCTTGGCAATGTGTCATATTTGTAATACAAAATTTCAAGTTCTCTTTTATATGATTTATCAAATACTTCTACAACACATGAGTTTTGAAGGTGGTTTATATCATCATCAAAAGAGCGGCTCTATTTTGGGAGTTTCATTTTCAGCAAAATTATTTCTTTTAAATCTTAAACTGTTTGTGCTTGAAAATTCATTTTTGGATTAGAGAAAATCATCTATCTTGCTCATCATTGTTAAACTGCTTGTCTGGTTCAGGATTTTGATACGATGACATGTTCTTTGCTTTGACATTGGCTATTTTCATAAGGTAAAATTTTTAAAACGTGAGCAGTTATTTGGCAAGGCAATTTGGGCCTAGGGATGAAAGTGAGCTCATACTTCAAAGGTTTTGAGAAGGTCTGTTGACTTATTCCTACTCTTCATAGTCTAGGAGTTCTTGGCTGAATATTCTCCCTTAATTTGATTTATGATCAGTTTTGAATCTCCTTGAACCAATATTTTCTTAGCACGGGGTCTTTGAGTAGGTGTAAACCAATAAGGAGAGCCTCTACATATTTAAATGTTATTAGATGCATTGGAAATCTAGCCTATAGGAATGGCCTTCATTTGTGTTGTGGATCCAAACCCTTGCACAGACGACCTTACCATAAGAGCCATCAAAGCTCATATACCAAAGGTGTCAATTTTATGCACTTCGGGGCTGCTAGAGTTTGGGTGTCATTTTCTTGGTTAGAGGATTGGCACAGTTGTTACGAGGCTTAGTTCTCTCTGTGTCATTGCTTGTTCACTTATGTCATTTTCATTATAAAGGATGAAGAGTCAGAGTACGAGTGAATGGAATAAACGTTGTGTTATTTTTGCCTATCTATGTTACTCTGCCATGTGTTTCATGTGGGATTCCCGTTACAATCTCCTTGTTTGGTTGTGGGCCCAGGATGGTGGCATAAGTCATGTCCATTTGGAAGGCTACCCTAGAGGTTTGGCCCTATGATCTGAAGCCAAAGCATGCCATGCACTTTGGGAAATTTTACTTCCTTCCTCCATGACTGAACTCTTGGCGAGTTTGTGTCGATTGACACCTGAGATCCTTGATTAGGCCTAGACACTTAACCTACTAGAATCAAAGAAGTACAAAATGTTTGTGGGGATTTGTGATTTCTAAGCCCAATCTCTCCATCACAACCTTTGGCATGAGGTTTTGTGAGGGCATCGGAATTCTACCATGTCATTATGGAGAGGCTTTCCATGTGTGTTCAAACTTACATAGAAAGTAGGATAGTGTCTTCTTGATATTTCCCTCTACTTGAGGACCGAACAACAACTGTTTTGTCATCGATTAAGTTTAAAGTGTGATATCGTTTAATATTTAACACTTTGAAAATCGAGATCTATATACACCTCTTGGGTTACCAACTCGGTGAGGGGTATGGTTATCTTGATTTGTAATCTCCCCCTCAAGGCCGAAGCGTAGGTGTCTTCATTGTATTTACATCGGCTTTATCGATAGCAAATTTTCTACATTTTTATTTTTATTTTGATTTGATGGTTTGGATAGCAATTTTTTTAGGGCTACTGGTTGAAATGTTAGGGCGACTTGAATCATTACTAGGTTGGCTAGTCTTTGGTTTGTTTAAAATTATTTTCTTATGCATAGTATTTTTGTTTTCTTGCTATATTTTTAGGAATATGTTCATGGGTATTTCTTTTTTTAGGAACATCTTGATTCTTTGCTCAAGGTCATATTGCCTATGGAATTCCATAATGGAATTCTCAAATCCCTAGTCTAATGCCCGGAATCTTCTATGATTTCTCATTTTGGTTTTTGAAGAAAACATCCTTTTACCTTTGGTAAGGTGTTTTCCTCATCATCCAAACGTATGACATTTATGGTGTTCTTCCATTGCTAGGGCTCTCTTTCCTCTTCATCTACATAGTTGTCTTGAAAGGAGGTCGGTTGTTGCTGGTCCTCTCTCTTTTCGACTTGAGAAGGGTCTCTTCTAAAATTTTGACTCCTATTCCTATTTTTGAGTCAAACTTGATTTTCCTAAATTTCTCTCATTTAATGATTTTTTCCATCATCCTCTCCATTTTCCTAACTATGAGTCAATTTCAGTGTCGGAAAGAGAATTTTAGGGTGTTGTGTCATCTTTATAAGTCACCCTTTTTACGATCTCATCTAACCCCTTGATTAAATTTGCCTCTACACTCATAGCCTTTTTGCATGTCTTCTATAGTTAGGTAATCTCTCTCCCCTTAGTTGATAGAGCCCTCCAACATGTGTCGGGATATTTTTACTAAGGATAAACCTTGGGGAGGTTTTATGTGTGAGGTGGGAGGGCATTTTTAAACCTTTGTTAAACCTAGTGCGGTAGTCATGAACACTTTCTCCGGTTCCTTTAATATTTTTATACTCGGAAAAGAATTTGAAGGGGTTTTCTTGATTTCCCATTTGTTTAAAAAGGTTTGGTAGAGGTAGGGAGATCATGTATGCTATTGGGAGGTAATTTTTTTAAACCATTTATTGGGTTCTCCCCTGGCTACGACAAAAATCCTCATCTTTATGGTTTCTTCTTCTATCTCAAGGTAGTCAAAAGCATCATCAATTCTCTCTACATTCTTTTGAGCGATGATGGATTCATTCCCTAAGAAGTGAGGGATCTTGGATTGATAGTAATTTGGAAAAGGTAATAGTGGTTGTTGTAGAGCCGGTGGAGCATACCGAATACCACTTGATGGGAGGAAAAGGAAATAAGGAGTTTGATTTAAAAGGGAGGATTTGTGAGAGGTCGAGTAGGATGGAGTGAGGGCGGTTTGCACGGTGGTGGTATGAACGGGTGTAGATGAGGTATTTGGACAGAGAACACTAATTAAAGGTGGTTTGCGGTGATGAAAAGGGCTGAAGTGATGGAGGGCGAAAGTAATTGGAGTGGAAAGGAGAAAGCTTCTCTCTGGATCTTTGCTACAAACTTATCGGGTCAAGGTCATTTTGGTCAACTCTACTTTGTGACTTCGTCCTAAATAGATTCTTGGAATGGTGCGAAGTAAAGGCGAGGATTTTATGAAATTGTAAGGTGTTTCGGTGCGGAGACTTGCTCTTGTAGATGAACCTACTTGATGGGTGAGTTTCTAAGCAAGTTTGCCACAAAATATTTTTACGGGTCATCAACTATAGTGGGAGGATTTGGAGGTCCGGGGTGTGATGCGAAGTGACCAGTCCTTCGTGAAGCCAAATCTCTTTGCTTGGCTCAGTTGAAGGTTTGGGACTATTTTTGGAAGGCTATCTCTTAGTGTTTTCTTTACTCACACACAAAGAACATAACTAGACCCCAAAAGCGATTTGGACTAATTTATTTGCAATCACATAAAAAAAACTTGTGGGACACAGTGAGATGAAGGCCTGCGGGGTTGGTGGAGTCACGGTGGATGTTTTTGAAATTTTGAGGATATGTATACAATGGCATACCAAATTTTGGATAAAAATAAATCTGAGAGTATCTTGGTCATTTGAGTTTCTTGTACGTACTTAAGGTTTTACATTTGTGTAACCAACTCAAAGAAGAAAAGATATAAGCATGTAGAAATGACAGCCCATGGGGGGCAACCTCCAATACATTACATAAATGAACAATTCTTGGATGATACAATTCACAAAACCTCCTTTCTATATATAGGAGTCCATGGGGCCATAATGTAATCCTAGTGGGCCACGATGTAATCTGTCGACCTAACAATAATAATTTAAGGCACAATAATAACAAAATGGGGATTCTGAGGGTACAATAATAACAATGAGGTTTACACTGTGATAATAGAGGGCTATACTAGTGATATAGGGACCTAACATGCCCCTCTCATTAAAAAAGTGTTGTCCTCAACCTTGAGTAGCTACGAAGATGTACACCTTTCAAATTATCATCCTCCCATGTAGAATCTTCGGTGGGTAAGTTCTTCCACTTGATGAGATACTGCGAAATTGATCGATTAAAGTAGTTGTCGAGTTCTTTTCTATGAGCGCGAGGTTCCAATATGATCTTCCCTTCCCCATGAAGTTTTGGCATCTGTGTTTTTGAGCTGGAAGATTTTCACCTATAACCTTCTTTAAGCATGTCAGAAACATGGAAAAGCTTGGATGTACTGCAGAAAAAGAAGCGGGAAGCTCAATTTGTATGCCATAGTACCAATCTTTTGCAACACCTTGTAAGGACCATGAGTACTTTGGCGATAATTTATTATCCTTCTTTACCAACAGCAGGGGACATTTGTTTGTATGTAGTTTTATGGCTTGGTAAAATACCAGTCTCCTACATCAAGAAAACTTCTCTACGCTACGATGTTGATACTTTGTTGTTTCATTCGATTTTGTGCCAAATTCGGGTTATCCTTTAAGAGTTGGAGAACTTCTTGTTGATGCTCGATGTGATCTTCTTTGTTGAACCTTCGAATTTTCCCTTAAAGATGATGATACTGATGGATAATTGGATGATATCCATAAAGTGCCATAAATGGGGGTCATTTTTATTGTAGGTATGGAAGAAGTGTTATACCACCATTCGGCAAAATGTACTTGACCCATTAGATTTGTTTATCGAGATACAAAACAACGAAGATATCCTTCAAAACATTTATTTACTATCTCGGTTTGACCATGATTGAGAATGATAAGATGAGCTATGTGAGCTAATTGAGTACCCAAACAAGAAAATAACTCCGTCCAAAAAATTTCCGATGAAATGGGATCTCACCCTCCTGACCTTGTAGGCTTCATGCTTAACTTTTTGAATTCTCCCTTGATAGTAGCAAGCCTTCACTTGCCCCAAATGGATGAGATAATGCACAAAAGTGTGCATACTTGTAGAATCTATCAACTACCATGATGACACTCTTTCCTTGGGACTTAGGTAAACACCGTGATAAATCCATTGAAATCTCCTCCAACGTTGACACCACGGAATACAGAAAAGGTTGTAGAATCTTGAGGGTCTTAATTGTTTCCCTTCTATACATTTGTGAAGCCAAACATTTCACGCCACAAAATTTAGAATATCGATTTAAGGCCATCCCAAAAATTCTTTCTTCTGCCTACAGCGGTAAGTTTTAAAAATCTGAGTGCTACTGGGGGAGAAGTGTACATTCAGAAGAATATTTTTGTTTGAATTTGGGAATTCTTACAAAGATATAAGCGATCTTTGTGCACCATGAGGAATCATTTTCCAACTAAATGTCGGATGTACTAGGATCTTTAACTGTTTGAATGAGTATCCATACATCTCTTTGTCCTTCTTCATTCATCTCTTACTTGGTTATCCAATGCCGGTTGGATAATAAAAATGGCACAAGCAATGCTACCTCTTCATTCTTTCTTGAGTGCATACTGCAACTTATTCGGCTTTCATTTTTTGTGAATGTTCAAAGTCGTACTTAACATCTTTGTGACCCATTTTTCTTTGTTCTTCGACGATAGTCTTTGTTCCAAAAAGTGTTTTAAGACTATCATGATCGGTTTTTTTTGTGAAGTGTCTTCCCATTTGGTAAGTTCGCCATTTCTTTAGTGCATGTAGCTCTTCACTAGCTTATTTCCTTCTCCTTAAATAGGTTTACGTAAATACTTTCCTTCCAATTGGAGCTTTAAAGCAATGGGTCTTCCTTTTCGCATTAAGCTGCACCAATTGCATTTTCACGAGGCATCACATTTTCCACAATAAAGGTTTTTGTTAAGTACGGTGTAGCTAAGACCGGTGCTAGGCTTGTGCCTCTTTAAGACGTTCAAGAGCCTTGGTTGCTTCGGGGAGTCCATGAAAATACATCTTTCTTCAATAATCTTGTTAGAGGTCTTTGCTTTATTCTCATAATTCTTAACAAACTTGGAAGTAATACCTTGTTAACACGATAATCCTACTTAGTAGCACATGGTTGTGGGGAACTTTCCATTCACTTAATGGCTTTAATTTTGTTAGGGTCCACTTTAACCCTAAATGAGATACAATATGACCCGGATATTCCACCTCTTGTACTCCAAAGAAACATTTGGACTTTTTGCATATAATTGTTTCTCCTTTGCAATAGTTTTGAGCACTGTCAGCATGTTCAACATGATCCTTCAAGACCTGCTTTGTAGATTAGTATATCCTTGATAAATACTAGCACAAATTTTCTAAGGAAGGGTTTGAAAATGGAATTCATCAACCCTTGAAATGTGAAGGTGCATTGGTAGGGCAAAAAGCTGTGACCAAAAATTCATAATGACCCTCATGAGTTCGAAATCTTTACATTTTTGGAATATCTTAGGTCTTCATTCTAGAATTTTGATGATATCTGAACGAAGATCAACTTGGTAAAATAAATTGCTCCATAATTCTCCAATAATTCATCAATCACGGGGAATGGGAAATTTGTCTTTAATGGTGAGCTTATTGAGCTCTATAATCAGGACACATTCGCCATGATCCATCCTTCTTGTGTACCAACACTACGAAATGGAGAAAAGAACTTTAGTGGGTTGAATTGTACCACTTCCTCTAACATTTACGCAATCATCGTTCGAATTTAGCTCTTTTGATAAGGATATCTATAAGAGCTGATGTTTGGAAGGAACACTTCACAGGAATCAAAATGAATAGCATGATCATGATCACGAGCTAAATTAGAGTCCTTTGGGAGTTTCAAACACCTTAGAATGATTGTCCAAGACTTGTTGGAGATGCGAGAAAATAGATGATTTTAGTCATTTGGAACTTCTAGTGAGCATAATTGTGCAATTACGCCTCGCTTGTTCTTTCTTTAGAAGCTTTGTCATGACATTAGAGCTTATTATCCTTCACCGCTTTCCAGCAATACCCCGTAATTCAACTTCTTTCCTTGAAAAAATTTCAAAAGGATTCCAGAAAATTAAAAGCTACGAATCCCCAAAAATTGTAACCATTGTGCTCCTAGTACAACATAGGCCACCTCCATGAATGGCAAGCATTGGACTAGTCAATGCATGTTCCCCCATGGTTAGCTTGATATTATGGCATTTTCCGGAAACAGTTTATAGTTCCTCATTTGCAACCATCACTTGACATTACGGAGTCTTGGTGTAAAGACAATTTAATTCCTTGGCTACCTTATAATGAATAAAATTATGGGTGCTGAATCAATCAACACCTTACCCTTTTCTTCTTTATGTCCTTCTATCTTGAGGTTTGAGTAGTGGTAATTCACAGGTGCATTACGATATGGTGGAACTGTTCTTCCTCTTCTAGGGGTGGTTCCTGGTGTACATCCTCTTCTTGTTCATTTTTCTTCTTCTTTTTACTACACAATCTATGTAAAATAATTTCTTCTCGGCCACACTTATGACCTTTGGTGTATTTGCTATCTGGCTTGTGTAAAGCCTTTTGCTATTTTTTTCTTCAATTGTTGTGGTGTCAACCTTGTAGGTTATTGGAAATCTAGGCGTAGCAACACTTCCCTTCTTTATAGAATTGAGTGGTAGGCTTCCTTGTCGCCATAATTTACATTCAACACTCTTTCCTTTGAATGCCTTCTCCAATAGATAGGGTTCCAAAACATGAAACTTCATGTTGGATGGTATCCTTTAAAGTGCACAGGAAGAGATCAATCATGTGTTTCTGTAAGATCGATTGCCTTATATTCAATTTTTTTTGAAGTCCTCAATGTCTTTCTTCCCACTAAACCCTTTTGTTTTGAGATTTGTATCAATTGGGTAAGAAAGGTGTTGCTCTTTGTATCCTCATAATAATGCTATCATTTCCTCATGGCAAAAATTGACAAGTGACAGGCCACACTAGGGAGCAAAGCCATTGATACCATGTAAATGTATTTTGTTCTAAATGTAAAGTTGCAATGCGTGCCTTTTGCGTGTTTGCCGTTAGCAAGTCAAAATGTGCTCCATACGCTTAGTATCCATATTCTGGGATATATCAAACTTCCTCATATCCATTTTGGAATATGGTGGTTCTTCCGCCAACATTCGAGGTTATGGAATCATGATTAACATTTATTTTAGTACTCGAGGAGGTTCTTCTCCTATATTTCCGCCATTAGAATCATTTACGGTTTTAAGCTTGTCAAGCCTTCCATATGCTTTTAGATCATTCTTCATGTCATCTTTCTTAGCTTCCTACGCAGCTTCCATGCCAGCCATCTTGGCTTCCAAACCATTCATCTTAGTTCCACGCCTTTCTTCAAAACTTCATTTCATTTTGTTGTTCTTTGCGGAAGCGAAATTTTATTTGCATTTGTCTTGTAATTTTGACATGTCCTTTTTGTCACCCCATCTCGCAGGTAATAGTAGAGCCTTCTAAGGGCTTAATGGGTGTTGAATTCTTTCTAGGGGCCATTTGAGACTCCAATATTGATCTATTCTACAATAGTCCCTTGCAATCAATTCAACTTGATTCTTCAAATAAGACTTATGCAATTCGGAAAAAAATACACCTTTTACTAGCTTTGAGAGCTGATAATGAAATTGTATTATGCTCACATGCTTGAAAATCTTAGATATACGAAGTTAATACCTTCACGTATCCCTCGAAAGCTTCTTTCAAATACCACGGTGCGACACAGTTTTGATGCTCCAAGACAAAGTTATTGTCCAATCTCCCACAATGACCCTGATGCAGGTATGGTTCGATGGGCGAACTTGTGCGACTTGCCACGTGTCCTTGTTTTTGTCCTTTGTCTCTGAAATTGATAGCGAAGAAAATAAAGGCTGTGTACTTGTGGTGACCACTTTTCGCGTCACTCAATCCAATCTTCGGAAGAGAGAGTTATTAAACTTTCCCGATCACCTCTTTGAGATGAAATTCGAGAACACAGAAAAGCACTACTACCCCACGGATATATCTCCAAAAATATTAAGACAAGTTCTGAAATTTTTTAGCGCATTTCCCTCGGGACTAAACGCCACACCATATGAATTTCAGAAGCTCGACCCTTCGTGCAAAAAATGTATAGCGCAAATACATAAAATAGCCTGTTTATGAGCACAGAAAAAATACCTAACCCCCACGGATAGATATCTCCTCGAATATTGCGAACCAAGATAAAATTTTTAGACAACCTTCCTCAAGATTTCAGCTTCGCACCCTAAAAATTTCAACCAAAGGCTTCGTGAAAAAAAAGTTATAGCGAAAATGCCCGATGACCTTGTTTGGAGCAACGAAACCTAAGTCAAAAGCTACGTGCAAATGTTGTCGCCAACTCAAAAGAAAGAAAAGAGATATAAACGCCTTAGAAATGAGCCACTTAGGGGCAACCTCCAATGATACATAAATGAACAATTCTTGGATGATACAATTCACAAAACCTCCTTTCTATGGGAGTCCATGGGGTATAATGTAATCCTAGTGGGCCATGATGTAATCCTAAGCAGGCAGCAATAATAATTTAAGGCACAATAATAACAAAATAGAGAGGTTACAAGGGTACAATAATAACAATAGGGTTTACACTAACAATAATAAGGGGCTATACTAGTGATATAGGGACTAACGGTTTCAATGAGCATCCTCTAGGCCAGGTCATCATCTTGCTGGGATGGTAAAGGCAATTAGTTTCTACTCTCGGCTATGGAGTTAGTTTTTAAGTCAAACTAGGGTGTATGTGGAGTGCGGCAAGATTTTGTCGAGGCTACTGTAGAAATCGGTCCCATGATCGCCATTATTTTAGGTCCCCATAATTTGCTAGATTGATTGAGATAAGTAGACCGAAGGTAACATAAATGGCTTTGGAATCCAGGACCTAGCCTTCCTAGATTTAGAGAGGGATCTCTCTAGTAGTGCAAAGATGTGAACTTGTTTGCTAATTTGGGTTGATTTTAGGCTAGATGTTAAGTGCGGTATTTTGATTGTTTTGGTTGGGTATGATGCTTAGATAGATTTAGATAGAAAAAAAGAGAAAATTGTTAATTCATTGGGGAAATGGAGAGTCATAAAGTCCTGATAGGTTCCTCAATGGTTTCGAAAATTTTCAAGGAGAAATTGTTAACTTGGATTTGGTGGATCTTTTAAGGTTGTGAAGGGTCATAGCGAGGTGAACATTAAGCTTGAGAGCAGGTAAGCTAATAAAGGAAACTTAGATCATACATGTACTTGTAAGCGAGAGAATTCTAGAATATTTATGAGCATAGATGAAGATAAAGGCATAAGAAAAACCTACTCCATTTGATGTCAAACTGAAAATAGATAATCGACCAAGACAAACATTTAGATGGTATAGAAAGACGAGAAACTTATTTATTTTTCATAGTTCATCATTAAGGAAAGCGAGAGAAAAAACATTTAAGATGCATAGTAGCTATAACCATAGAAGGAGAAAACTTCATGAACATCTAAGGGTACAACTGAAGGTTCCTTGAAAACAAGAAATTTAAGCAATTAAAGACGAAGCATGATTGAAACAGAGACTTCTTTGATAAACCTAGGCAAAGATGCTTTTAAAGAGATGATTCAAGAACGGAAGTATTTGAAGTGGCAACAATATGCAAGGCTAATATGAAATCATACTTGACACTAGCCGATCTAAACCATTCAAAAAGAAATGGACAAGCTAGAACTTCTTCGGAAACGGGGAAGATGTATTCCCTAACTTATCTCAATGGGAGCAAACATTGAAGCTGATAAGAAGGACAAACGGAAATTAAGGTGCCATTGAAAAAAATTCACTTAGCTCAGGTACACCTCTCTGCAAAAATAACCGATGGAAAAAATAATGGAAAACTTAGAAAAAAATTAACATAATAAAACTTCACGAAATCGACCAAGCTTATGGATGCGACAAAACAATCTCTCTCCATCAACAAGAAAACCCAGGGCATGCATGAGCTCCAAGGCATCCAAATTGACCTCAAAATCCAAGAGACTATGTATTGCTTCGACGTAAGTCATCAAAATCCTTTAATAAGAGCTTCACGCTGCGGCCCATGGAGAAACTGACAAGAGGGTGGGAAGCCTAAAGCTTCTGAGAAGCCTGTCTAATCATAAATGCTGTAAATGTGCTTAATGACCATGCGAGGCCCAAGACACCTGGTTTATAGGAAAATAAGTGGCATCTTGGAAACATAACTCCCCGATCAAATCGGAGTGATTTGTCCAGTAAATATTAAAAAACTCTATTTTGCCATCAATCCATGTGTTTTGTTGACTTTTTTGGCAAAAGGCTACTCCTATGCATAACACCTTTTGATAGAAAATAGGGTCTGTTGTGGTGAGTTTTGGACCCCTTGACATCGGATTTGGCCGTGATGGCTCGTTGGAAAGCTTGATGAGTATAATTTCCAAAGAATACTTGATTTGTGCTCAATTTATGCCATTTAGTGCTCAAAAATAAATCTCCCAACAACTGCTCTGCAACTGCATAGCCTACTGCGAAATGAGAAGGTCAAATTTGAGGGGTTTTTTATTTTTGAGCGGAAAAAAATGCTCCAATTGATCCCCAGAATTTTGTGGGTAGACACGTCCAAAAATATCCAACAGTAATTTTGAGGATGCCCCAATTTTGTGCATAACACCTACGGTTTTGCGCTCCTGGGGTCAAAATTTGGAAAAATCAAAAAGTTTCCGGTTGCCTCAAAATTGGTGTGTCGAGCCTACGAAAGTTTTAGATAACTGCGAGAAGCATCGACCAAGATCTTGAGGCTGTATCATGCTGCCTTGGTCATTTTGAGAAAGCTCTTACTAGCTCCATGAAGGGCTTGCTTTAGTTTGGCATTAGCAAGCATGCTTTTCCTTGCATAGTGTTTGACCATTTTCTTGCAGCAGGCAAGGCCCTATTTTGCCTCTTTGAAATGTTTATGCTCCCTCACTGCAATAGTATCGACCCTTTGTGCCCTCTCAAGTCCTTTTCTAGTTCTGAAAATTTGAGCATATTTTCTAAGAAAGGCAGCACCCAAATACTCATCTTGAATCTCATTATGCTACCTGCATCAGCAAAAAGAGAATACCTTGAGAAGTCTTTTTGATCCTTTTTCTCCTTCTTACTTGTACCTTCTGTAACTTGTTTCCATTTTTCTTTGCCTTGTCCAATGTTTTGGCAATTTGTGAAGAGATAGCCCTTTGCCTTTTAGAGCGGCAAACACATTTCTTCTACATGATATGTGCCATGTGAGAGGTAACAATGGAAGTTTCAAAGGTAATTACTATCATCATTTTTACTTTTAGTTTTCTTAATGCTATTTTTACTTAACCCCTCACGGTTACTGTCCGTAATTTGATTTTTTTTCAAGAACGGTCATGACTCTTTCCTTGACTATCTGTGTACTTTGATGGTTTTCCTCTTCATCATCTTTCTTATTCTCATCATATGGCTACTCTTCCTCATCATAAAATTTGATCTTCTTCATCATCATTTGCTCTTTCTCACTAATTTTTCCCTGCTTTCATCTTTGTGGCTATTGCTTCTTTCTTCTTAGTCATCTCCCTCTTCTTCATTTCTTCTTCATCTTCATCATCCTATTCCTTAAAGCTTTCCTCATGACCATGCTACTTTCTATTTTCCATGTCATCTCCCTTAATACTTTCCTCGTGATCATCCTTGCTTTCTTTATTTTCTATTCATCATCCTCTCCCTTAATGTGTTGCTCATGATCGTCCTTTGCTTTCTTCATGATCATGGTACACACTTTATTAGAGCCTGCTTCCTTTCTTCATGGCCATCATTATCGGTTTCTCATTGCTTCCGTATTTGTTCTTCACTAGAACTCTTTGACTTAACCTCTTCACTTGCTTGGTAGATTAGGAGAAGAAACAAGAGGTGAAATTCTTTGTGAAGAAGGCACATGGGAGATGATGGATGAGTGGAAAGTGAATGGTTGTGAAGTGGAAGGCAAGTTACGTTTGGATGAAGGCACAGTGCTGTAAACACATCATACTGAGATGAAGGTTTCCAAAATCTTCTATTATTGCTCCAATTTGACATAGAACAATCATTTTGAAGTTAAGGAGTGGTGAAAAAGGCTCGGCATTTGGTGGTCATAGTTTTCTTCTTGATAAGTGAGGCCATTTATCGATGCTCTGCAGGTAGTATGGTAATTCATCATCTTGACTTTAGTGAAGTGCATTAGCATCCTTATATGATATGATTAGAGCACAGAAAATCTATTCATAGGTGAAATACCCAGATAATTTTCTTCATTAGTGTGACATATCTTTCTAATAAGTGGGAGAAAAGGAAAACAACCTTGCAATTTTGTTGGTAGTAAGGTTTTGATTCAAGGCTCATAATATCAGCGCAACTTATTTTGTTTGGTCATATTTCACCGTGTCTGAGTATACCCAGGTTGCTTTTGAAATAATCTTAAATTTTGAAGCTCAAATTGCACCTGCTAGATGAGTTAATTTTGATGATTTTGCAGATTAAAGGCAAACAACCTATTCAAATTTGGTTCTTTCCAACTTGTTGATCTTTTCACAAAATTGATAACACCCTACATCACGAAAGCATGAAAGGATCATAGGAGAAGGAGGTAACACGGATTGTGTCTAAGAGGAACAAAACTATTTGCCCTCACTCCTTTGTACGAGGCTTGGTAGGTGTTTGAACACTTATCTTCTTTGGTGTGGCTCTACTGCTTGATTGTAGTACATTTTGGTCTAAGCCAAAACAGAAAAGTACTTTTAAAAAGCTGTTTGAGGAGCTTTTAAGTTTAAAAAGGTTATGTGGCGTGTTGAAAAAAAGGAAAAATTTGAGAAAATGAAGAAAATATGGAAATCTCCAGGTGTATTCGGTATTTTTAGAGGTTGGATGATGCCCTCACCTCTATACGGTATGTGTAACATTTCTCTTTCCAATCCTAAACAAAGGTATATTTTTTTAGAAATAGATTGCTGTATTGACTTAGGATTTGGTTCATTTGAGACCTTAAATATGATTTTTCTTATAAAAATGGTTTAGGAGAGTAAAATCACCAACCTTGCTCTCTTCCTTTATTGGGGCCTTGAGGGTGAAGAAAATTTGAAATTTTACTCCCTTTAGAAATTCAAAACTCTACCGTGCTTAAAACCCGGAAGCAACACACAGTTGGGCATTGTGCGTAACACGGTGCGTAACGATTCTGAGTCGGGTCATAACGGGCTACCTGTATTATTTACACCTGCTTGCAGGTGCATCTTACACAGTGCAGGCACTATCGACTCTATGCATTACTGCTACCAAGTCATCGCCCACGATCTGAGCGCTATAAAGGACTCTGTCGTTGCATTCACTAGGTTTGTAACATCGGGATTACGGGTGCGTAATGTAGTGTTAAATAACACGCGACCACCCCTCTATGCGTAACAGCATAGCTTCGGTGCGTAATAGTGACCCGAAATTATAACTTACTATGCTTCTAATTTATATAGGAAAATGACAAAAAATTCTCTCGATAGCTCTTTGTGGTTTGGAGATGAAAAATAGTTATTAGAAGTATCTTTGAAGATACTATAACCCTTTGCAGAAAAATAATTTGGAATTCCAAACCCACTTTGATATGTTTTGTTTATTTACCTTTTATGTCGTTGTGCCTTTTTCTTTTGTTTGGTGTTGCGGAGTGGCGTGTTTGATTAACAAAGTTTCTTTTCTTTGTTCTTTGAGAGCCCTCAATTCTCTCTTTAATCTTGCCAATCTACTTGAAGACATCAAGACTTCTCCTGTCCACTTTTTTTGAAAGAAGAACTTGTCTTTGGATTTTTATCATTTTATACAAACATCAAACCTATCCTTTTTTCCATTTCTCCTTTAGGCGAAGTATCAACACAACATACCCTCTACTATTTAAGAAGGAGGCCTTGTCATATTTATTTGACATCTTGCCAATCATACAAAATCTTAGGTTTTATGGCTTTTCGGAAAAAAACAAGGAGTGTTGCTTTCGAAGTTTCTCTATAGCCTCTCGGGACTTGTTTATTATTTTGCAACAATATTCAATGTGCACCAGTAGAGTTGGGGTTGTTTTTTCCCTTGTGGCCTTTGTGATAGTTTCTCACTGTCACCCACTGTTTTGTTTAACAAACATAAAAAACCTTGTTTCTCCTTTAAACACGAGCCTTCCTTTTCTTTCTTGTGGATGTCTCCTAGTGAGATTTCATCCTATTACTTTACCTCTCCTTTTATGATGGCAACCACTGATCATTTTTGCAAAAATATACCAGACAAGGGTAGTTTTCCACCCCAGCAATATTTTTTGTCTAAGCTAAGAGGATTTTCTTGAATAGCATTTGTTAACCAATCTTGCATTTAGTGCTTGATTTTATTCCTCTTTGAATACAATTTCTTCATATAGGGAAAGCATAGTTTGTAGGGCACCAAATCCATCCTATGGCTAAGCATTGAGACCTTGGTGACCTAATGCAGGCTTTCTTAGTTTGGACTTTTATGGATTCAGAGATCTAGATTTAGGGTTCACAAGTGTAAGATAGGATCCATGTAATCTTAGTTTATTCAAAGACCTAAGGTCCAACATACTTGACTATCGAGGGCACTGCTTGGAGATAATGGGTGTTTGAAATGTTATGGAAGAGAGGCAGTGAGGTTATTTGAATGGAAGGTTTGGGTAGTAGATAGAGATGCATGAGTAAACAAGCACGGTTGGGCCAAAGGCAAGACATGGTGAAAAAGTGGGTGGCAGATTAGGTATAAAAAAAATGGCTTGTAGGCCACGGTAGGTCTTCGGTGGTGGGCCGATCGTGACTAGTGGGATGATAAAATAGTGAGGATTTTATCTCAAGATAATGAAGAAATGAGATTTCTAGAACTCACAATGTTTATGAATTTTGTTTTACCAAAGAAATCTAGGACCCATCGTAGTCATCTTGGAATAGTGAACATTATGGATGACTAACACCCATAGCATATATGTTGAAAGTATGAAATTTCAAATGTAATCAACATCATGATACTCAAAGGATAACCACCATTCTCAATACAAAACAAACATAGATTAACATTAAAATGTAAAGAGACAATTGGTACATATGCATTCACCTATCTCTCATATTATCATGAATTTTAGTGTTCAAAAATCCATCTTTGTACTTTCCAATCGTAATTGTCTCGGCCCGACTTTTCTTTGGTACACTCTCTCTTACGTAATTCTCTTCTTTGCATGCTTTCAAAAAATAGGAGTAATTAAGTTAGTTTCCATTTCTCTGAAAGAATTTCATTGTGAAAAGTTAAGAATGGTCTTACTCTTGCTACAATACTTTGTCATTACGACAATAATAGCTTGCATGGTTTCTCAATCAAAGTACACAAAACAACATGCAATTCATCGGAACAGGTATAATAAGTGAGATCACTTACAATGAGGAGAATGAAAATAATGTGTTCTCCAGATATGTAATGTAAAATGTTTGACATAAAATTTTGGGATTCCACTATATTGTTGATAAGTCTTGGTTACCAAATTTGTAATATAAAGGAAACACTTTTTCCAAAACATAACATTTTGAGATCTTGTGGCAAAGTGATCAAATTTGAAGAGGCACTGTCTTAATTTTAGAGGAATATATTCATGTCACCCTTCTATATTAACTTAAAATTTCATTTGACTGTATTATATTACCTTTTACATTCCATTTGAGGAAAGAAAAATCAACAATCTTTGTGTTAATAAAAAAATGTTACATATAGCAAAATTTTCAAAATATATCCCTTAAATTGATTCTCATCAAATATCACCACTTATCCCCCCTGTTTTAAGATTGTTGTTAAGGCTTTTTTTTCTTCAGATGTAACACGATTCACCTTATAACATCTTTGAAACTACACAACATTGTCCCGAAGCTTAATATCCTTAATTTGTTGACCATAAGAAGCATGTGTGAATCTAGGAGCTTCTCAAAGTGATCTCTTTTGATACCGTTAAACCCCAATTTTGAATCAATGTAGATATTTCTCATTATAGCATAAACACATAAAACTCAATTGATTTAGGACTTGATTAGAAACTACTTCACAATCAAATGCAAATCTTCAAATCTTTAATTACATATTGAATCTCATGAATTCTGGGAATCATTGCAAAATCATACTATTATTATGTAGGAAACCTATAATAACCTTGATTTATACGATTCAAATTCTAATTAGGGGAATTTTGAGGTCTAGAAATAGGACCTCTAAATAGGTATAAAATAATAGTGCAAATAATAAAAATAAAATTCTATTACATCATCAAATTTCAGGGTAAAAGAAAAACTGCACCACTCATCTTTCAACTTATCTCCATGGGTTTACTCAAATTTCCGGCGGAAACACTCAGGACAGAATAATTTGATTCCTTTCATCCAATGATGCCCGCAGCTTCACATCATGAATGGACAGCACTACACGGAAAACCAGAAATACATGAAAAATGTGATTACGATCATATTTTCATATATTTCTCAGTTTTCATGGTGGGGTTCATTAATGTGTTTTGTAGGTACTCCTTGGATGAGGAATTAAGTTGCATCCCGATAGGTATCCACTCGAGGGCTAAAGCATGGGGGATAAGTTAATCGTGTTGAAAACGTGAGTTTTATTACTTTTATTATTTTTAATCTTTTTGCACTTTTTACTAGAAAAATGAGCCAGAATCATCCCCATGGTTGACATCATAATCTTGAATCCTATTGGTTCTTATAAATTTTATTTTGGTTTTACATTTTTCTTAGGAGGCCCATTTTAAGACCTAAAAATTTCTCTATAAATGTAGAACGTGAGAGCTCATTATGAGTAAAATCTTTAATCTTGTTCCAATAAAATCCTCATACTATCCATTAATAGGCAATCCTTTAGAAAAAACACAAGAACCTCGACACATATTAGTTAAGCCAATTTCTAGATTTAACGTTCACACTAAACTCTAATATCATTAGAGCTGAAAACTCCATGAAAAATAATTCTTAAACAAATCTTTAGTTCCCTCAAGTCTCTTACTCTTCCATACAAAACACACTCTCATTATCTGAGAATAATTCATCCAAAATGAAAATCATCACAAAAATCAAAAGCTTAACACAAAAATAGATTTAATGCCCCCTCAAGTTTCATCAATTTTCTATTACCAACGCCCACACTACCATTTTTCCTCAAAAAATCTCCCGCCAATTCAAATCCTCACAAAAAACAAAATCTCAACACAACAAATCTTCTGTGCCCCTCAGTCTCATCTATTATATACAACACCCACTCCCATTCTACCTCAAAATTTCTCATCAAATGAAAATCCTCCACAAAATTAGAAGTTGATCCCAACTCCAAAATTCGAAATCTTTCTTCAATCTCAAGCATTCTCGAGGCAGTTTTGAACTAAACCCAACATTGTCTTAGTTAAAATATTGAACCACATCCCAATTAAAGTGGATTTGTGAACTTTATTCAATGTTATTCAACAACTTCACCTAAACTCAAATGTTGGGTCCCTATATTACTAGTGCTCACATATTGTTGTTAGTGTGACCACATATTGTTATTATTGTACCCTTGTAACCCCCATTTTGTTATTATTATGCCCTTAAATTAATATTCTTAGGTCGGTAGGATTACATTGCAGCCTGGATACATTATGGCCCCACGGACGCCTATATGTAGAAAAGGAGGTTTTTTTGTAAGTGTAGCATCAAAAAATTGTTCATTTATGCTTAAATAGTATTGGAGAGTTTCCCCTCGAAGTGACTCATTTCTAGTGTTGATATCTCTTTCTTCTCTTTTTGGGCCCAAGTTGCAACATTTTGGTATACAGCGAGCTTTGGATTCTAGGGTTTCGCTGCTCCCAAACAGGGTCTATTTTGTGGCATTTTTATTTTATAACTTTTTTTCTATAACGTTTTGAGCGCGCGCTGATTTTTTCGAGTGCGAATCCAAGTCTTGAGGAAGATCGTCACAAAGATTTCGACTTGGTTCATAATATTTCAGAATGTAGTCGCAGTTAAATTTTTGGGCTCCTAAATAGGTCATCGTGGAATTTGCGCTATAAATTTTTTTCTCTGAGAGTTCTGAATACCAAATTCCTATGGTGCAATTTAAAATCTACTAGGAAAACAATTCTCCAAAAAATTCCAGATCTTCGTTCGTAACAAATGCAGATACCAGTATGTGGAAGGTAGTGCTTTTTCAAGCTCACGAATTTCATCTCAAAAGGGTGATCGATGAGAAGCATTCAATAACTCTCTCTTGGGCATCGGTTGGAGTCTTGGTAAAAATGAAGATCGCCATTACTAGGGACTTTAGCTGGATATCAACTTTAGAGATGAAGGATGAAACGGTGACCTGCCATGGTCGGTACAATTTCTCTCTGGGAACAGGTCCATAATTGGGTCGACATGGGAGATTGGACTTCAACTTTGTCTGGAGAAATCCAAATCGAATCGGAACACAATAGCATTCAAAAGATAATTTAAGGGATACGTTTGTTTAAAAATCAAATATTTAAGTGTTTCAATCACAAATATAATCCAATTTTGTCTCGAGATCCTCGAAAGCAAAGAAAAGGTGCTTGTATTTTTTCACAGAATTGCATAAGTCTTGTTTGAAGAATCAATTTGAATTGATTCCAAGGGCATAATGTAGAATAGATATCGGTGTTGGGTTGTAATATTACTTTAAAAATAATTCCAACATCGTAAACCTTGAGAAGACTCTGTGACTCATGAAGATGAAGAATTGCAACATGATCTATCAAAATTACACAAAGAGCAGTGCACAACAAATTTCACTCTGTAAAGAAACAAAAAAAAAAAAAATAGAAGTTTCGAAGAGGCGTGGAAGCTAAGATCGATGGTAGTAAACTAAGATGGATGGCGTGGAAACTAAGATGGATGGGTATGCAAACTAATATGGATGGCATGAAGGCTGGCATGGAAGCTAGATGAAAGAAACGTGAAGAATAGTCTAAAAGAGACATCGAAGGTTTGACAAAGTTGATCTCTGAAAATGTTTCCTAATGGTGAAAAGATGACCAGGGTATTATGGTGAGAAAAAATCAATGTCAAAATAGTTTCTATAAACTCTAAATATTGGGAAGGTATATATTAAAAATGGATGAAATGAGGTTGATGGAGAGGATCTGTGTCAGGATCACCAGATGAATAATAATGATCTCCATGACTTATGAAAAAACACACAAAAATTAGTGGCTTTTAATTCAAAATAAAATAAATTTGTATAGTATAGATGGCTTTGACAAAGTGAAAATTGTATCCTTGGTCTCTTTGGAAAATAGTAACTGACTAGAGATACAAAAATAACATATGTAGCATTAACAATAAAATCAAACAAAAGGGTTTAGTGGAGCTGTGTGGGGAATTAAAAATTAATTGGTGTTGGTGTTCAGAAAGCAGGATGGAATCTATGAACACAGGGATGATGTCAACATAATTAAGATTTTTGAACCCAGATTAAATGGAGAAAGCATTCAGGTTAGCAGGCTGGACTCTTAAAAATAATATTTGGTGAAGCTTACTATCAGAATCACCAAAAAGAGAGTGGTTGTCAGCACTGGACTACCTTTCAGGGACAGGCAAACAATAATTACTGGAAAAAAAAAGGGTTTTATTTCTGGGTGTGATAAAAATACACTGAGTTGTGGTGCAGAGAAAATTATTTTAGTTATACAGACAGAAGAAAAATAATGAATAAGAGGATGTAAAGACTGGCCTGAAAGGGAAAAGAAATGATGTGGTAACACTACATGTTTATTATTTGAAATTACCTCATCAACTCTCAGATGAAGGATGAATGGAAAAAAAAATTATTAATTGTTGGATGAAAACCAGATTTGTACACCTAAATTCATTAAAAATAATGGAATTAATTGTTCTCTCACAACTGGGGTACAAACAATCCAGTTTTAAATGTTGAAGCCTTATCTAATTCTCTGAAAAATACACAGAATCAAATACATATGGGGAATATGTGTAAATAATCATTCTTTTCATTCCTGTGGGAATGTTGATCATTACTTTGGAGGTAAATGGTTGTAATCTTACAGGAGCAGTGACATGTTTTAAAACTTTTTCTGGATACCAAAGAGGAATAATTCACGGTGTAAATAGCGACTTGGAGGATAATAACATCATTTCATGCTTCAAGAAACATATGAAGGCAGCAATTGCTGATTATGCTCACTAATTCAAACATCAGTAATAACACAGGATCTCAACTATTGAACGATGAACAGGGTAAAACTCCAAGGACTCCTTCATTATTGATCATGGTGTTATATTTCAGACCAGGCGTTATCAACCATGGACATGGTCTCTTACTTAAAAAAAAATTAGACATATGGGTGAAAGTATTGAAGTGAGGTGTAATTCAACCTAGTCCGATTATTCTCACTCACAATGGAAAATAATTTGTAGAAAAGGATGGATCATTAGTACAATATTATTCAAGGTTATAGAACAAATAACTATTTCATTAAAATAATTTATTCTGTGGGTGTGGGTGAGATAGCCAGACATTCATGAAATATAATTTCTTCCTAAGTTGGATTAGTGAAATGTGTCAAAATTAGATAAATGAAGATATTCAACAAACATGAACTCAAGGTCAATTATGTGAATTTTGATCACTTCTTTCCAGACTTACAGACCTTCATTTCAAAGGTTGTTGAATTATTTTAAACATATGAGAAAAATTTGTGTGAGCAATGTTTTGGTGGCTCCTGTAATCGGGCGTTTGAGAGGATCACTTGAACATCCTGGCAGAGCACTAAATGTGGAAGAAACAAACCTGGCTCAAATGTTTATTTTGGAGTGCAAGAAATTTGAATATCAGATCATATATATCTGTGAGGTCATTTAAGTACAAACCTAATTCATCGCTAAGAGCCCAAGAAAGTCACCAAAATATAAATGGAATTTTAAAATAATTTATATGAGGTTCATGAAATTGTTCTCACACAATTTTAAAATGTGGAAATAGAAACCCTCTAACAAACATTATGTGAAAAAGATACATTTCATAGACTCAAGCCTTTCAAAGCCTGAACATCTTAAAAGTGGCTATTCCTTTTAAAGATCTACGTATGTAGACCTTCTTAGTACATGTAGATTGGTCTCTAAGAAGCTAATTAGGTCCAAGTTTTTAAACCAGAAAAGAAGGCTGTTGCTGAAAGGTAATCAACAATCAAAGAAAATGTTAAAAAGCATATGGGGAAGTGTTCAACGATCTTTTTTCACATGAAAATGGTGGACTTACTATTGAATATTTCTGGGTAAAACCAGATCGTCGGTCTTAAACGCGCGAAGGCTATCTGCAGAGAAGTGGCAAAATGGATCCACAAGGATGTTTGGTTAAACACGAATAAATCATAAAAAAGAACAATGTTTTGGGTCACTCGAAGATGAAGGGTGAACGATATTTAACAACTCTATTACATCAACTGGACCGGATGTAGAAATGAGGATGGATGGAAGAAGGACGGTGTATGGACACTCATTGCAGGATTCTTGGTAGAAGATCTTATTAATGGTGTTGTTCGGAAAAATGATTCCTTAACTTGGTACGAGGATAAACATATCATTTGTCGTTCCAACTACGACAAAGGTTCTTAAGATTTTGTATAAGTTCGGAGGCCTCGAGTTTTAAAACTTAGGGTGAAAATAGCGTTGCGGATATTTTCTGATAATCATCTCTAATTTTATGGTGAGTCTTGGTTTGATGAATCAGTGATTCTAATTCCAGACTAGGACTATTTCATCAGCGCTTCAAGTTAAGCGTTCTGGAGATTTCAATGGATTTATCCGTTTCTTCTCAGTCAGAAGAATATCTTGTTGATGGATTAATGGACGCCTGGTATACACACTTTTTGTATCTTAATCATTTAAACCGTCTGATTGCTACTATTTATGGAGGACAGAATTCAGAAAACTGTGGAAGCCAAAGGTTATTAGGCGTGGGAATTATTTCGTGAAATTTTAGTTGATTATTTTCTATTGTTTGAATATAAGTTAATATAACTCATCTTATCACTATTATTATGGGTGATTAAAACCTGGACTATTAATAAATTTTGAAGGATATCTTGATTTTTTGTATATAATTAATAAACAATGGATTGAATGGATACCTCTCTGTTGAATGATTGTGCTTCTCCATCTTGACTGACATTATTGCAGCACTTTGTGATTATTCTTTTTTTATGGTCACATCATGTACTGAGAAGGAGGCTAAGTTTAATGAGTCACTGAGCATAGTGAGGTTCCTCATCTTGAAAAGTTCATGGTTTAAACAATCAAATGACAGACAGAGATGTCTTGTCAGAAAATCTAGGAAGTTAGTATATATAAACAAATATCTATAAATAAAAGCTAAAAGAGGATAACTAATTCTCTTCAATTACTACTACAATGTGAGAGTGCCCAAAAGTTCTAGTTACTATTAACATTAGTTAGATCTTCATGCATTACCTTAAGTACATTAGGTTTTCCTGTTTTATTACTTCTAAAAGTTACTGGACAGAAAATCTTAGGTTCAAACAATATTTCAGAACATGATGAGAAGGAAAAATCATCATTGAACACAAACGGTCAGAAGCAGAACTAGAGCAACTATGAATGGAGACAATTAGAATGTCTCATCAGTGGAGCACAATGAAGGTTACATAGGAGGATGAGAAATTCAAAGAAGCACCCAGGCTTCCTGTGACGTGGATTAACCTTTTGAAGGAGGGACGTATTAAGGTTACTATCTTCTATAATGTGATCTCTATGTATTTATTAATTATAATAACAAATAACAATATATAACCATTTTTTTATTATTTTATAATTATAACACTGAAGGTGACTGGATTTATTAACAACCCACTAAGGACCATTGTGGCTGGACTCCTATATGTCATGAGAGTTTACATGGTGGCATCAGGGGTGTATTCATATTTTAAATATATTTAGTTTCCTCAAAGTAATAAACTCATTTCTCTGAGGCTGATATCCTTTTCTTCTCATGGAGGCATTTGTTCCCCCAACATAAATTAAATGTCTATGAACCAGTGTTGGAGTTATTGGAATTACATTCCCAGACTGGTAGTATTTGGAAAGTGCCTTGTCTTTAAGAATATTGTGGTCATTGAAGAAAACTGGGAGATTGTTCTCTCAGGAGAGTTGAGTTGGCACTGAAGGTCTGTTTTGTGCAATCCCCACTTCTCATATTCAGGATTAATTCTTGTGACTTAAAGTTAATTTGAGGTGTGTAAATTTGGGATAAGTTGTTTTCTATATATTCTGGGTCTGCCTTACCCCGAGTTGGATAAACGAGAGGACATTCTGAACCTACGTTCTTCAGAAAGAAGAACTAATTTCATTAATTTCTATCCATTGGGCCGAATATCAGAGGATGGATGCCTGAAAAAGTGATCAATCTCTCAGAATACACTATTTCTAAGTTTCTATGTTGAATTAAAATTAAAGAAATCAATTATTTGAACATATTAAATATTCCTCCTGTAGTTTGGACGACAGTATAATATCTGGAGGATGGCTAGTATTCTCTCTTTTATATAATCAAAATCCTAAATAGGTCAAAAAATTTTATGAACATGGCAAAAACAATGGACAAAATCTCTCAACATCGCAGCGCAAGGTCTGGTAACGAGAAACAAGAAGCGCTACGCTTCGATTATTCGAATAAACAACAGATTGTTATTCTTTATAATGGAGGCAGTTTCACGGTTTACTATTACGAGCTCCTCCCTCCTTCAGTTCTCCTGTAATCTCACTAAGGATTAACTGTCTTTGAAAACCATTCTTGTGATGGAACCAACAGTTTTAACCCGAATCCATGGAAAATAAACTTTGAGGAACCAAATTAGAACTTTAAGGCTCTCACCAGGCAGGAAAAAATAT
This sequence comes from Pinus albicaulis, assembly GCA_034641835.2. Classification (NCBI taxonomy): domain Eukaryota; kingdom Viridiplantae; phylum Streptophyta; class Pinopsida; order Pinales; family Pinaceae; genus Pinus; species Pinus albicaulis. Next base: position 518,101,741 of record CM076577.1, on the reverse strand, counting down.
AATTTACAGAAAAAAAAATACTTTCTCTTATATCTAATTAGTTTAAAATTATACTTATTAACGGTGGGTTCTTATCCCAGAGGCTGGAATTGAACATATCACCCTCTAAAGTAGCAGTTGGAATCATTCCATTCCATGTTGGTTGGGCCATAATCTCATAGGAATGTGGTGCAGTTAAAAGTTGGATACACGAATACGCTCTCCCTGAACGCAGTCTAACTCTCGCACGAGATGGACCCAAGCTAGGGATGGATAAACACAATATAACATTCTCATTATCTCCCTCTCACCCGGAGAGATACATACGAGGTAAGATATGTTTAGATCATACTTTCTTTCTTAGAAAAATCCAAACTGAATTCACTCGGGTCATTTAAATAAAGATATGACTTTACGGATACGGCAGTAAGTTTTTTTATATGACACAAATTGAAGGGACCATGCTTTTTTATCTTACTAGCGAGAGGTTTTTTTTCTTACCACATGATATGGTTGATAGGGATCATGCATATATGGATTCCTAAATAAGGTACATTAGATCATCCCATCGCAGGTACATAATCCATCTGAATCCATGGGTCACGATATAACCCTGCCATGGTCTCACTCTCACCCCACGATATAACCTATCGTTAGCTTTTGAACACTTCGGACTGCGATCCAAAGACACTCTTGGAAGATATATTTTCTGTTGGAGGATCCTATAAATAAATTTTTTCAACATAGTAACAGTGATGAGAATTAATTTTAACAACAACCATGCTAAAGAAATATGGAGGAATTAGAAATCATAAGGATGGGTTTTCAAGGTCAATTTCTCTATATGTACTTTATACCAGCTATAGCTTCACAGCGAGTGTTTTCTATGATGATTGGGTTTTGATATGAATAAAATATTGTTTTGAAAAAAATAAAACCATATTGAGGAAGGGAAATTATGCATGTAAATATTTCCCAAGTTGAAATACTAGATGGATCACAATCCTGATAGGCGGAACTAAACAATGCAAACTAGCTATGGAAAAATAATGTAATTGAGTTTCTCATTTTTAAAATTCATAAAGAGATAGATAGATGTTCCCTTTTTCTAAAATACCAAACCATTATTGATATTTGAATTATTTTCCTTTAATATCATTTTCCAAATCGAAAAGTTAATATATGATGTCGTTCAAACTCAACATGAAACCTTAATAGTATAGAATACCTAATAAGTTATAGATAATGAAGTATCAATATGGGAAGAATGATTATTTTAAGAGTAAGTAGTAAAGGAGGAATGTCTATGAAAATGTTCCCCGCTTTTTTATTGTAATTTTGTGCATAGTTCATTTCTTGTATATTTTAGTTCCCTTCATGAATGAGGCAAACTATTTTACATTTCCAAAGTTCATGTAGAAGTGAGGAAGGCAAGAGTCTTAGAGTATAGTTGATGAACTTGAGAAAAAATTTAATGAAAGAAATCGATTCCAAAATATTGCTCAAAACGAAAGGATTGAAACATGAACAAGTGAAGAAGACAAATTTCCATCAACAAAAGCGGTCACTAGAAATAAAAACATAATTATAGTTTCTTAGGAGTTCATCAACTAAGTACTGCATAAATTGACATGATGTTTTAAATGACCAACCAATATCTAAGTTAGGAAAATAGAAAGAAAACCATCATATTTTAAGTAATGAAAGTGATGCAAAATTAAATACTTTGTAATTCCTATCATGGCATGAAGACACCCAAGAATAAGGTGTTGCAACTCCTCATGAATTGCGCACTAACTGCAAGTTAGGGAGGATTAACCCCTATGGAGGGAATAGAGTGTAGGGTTGTGAGGAAGTGGAGTTTTGAAGGTTCGTGTGGGTAAAAGGAAAGAAATACAAGTACCTTTACAAAGATGACATCAGGGATTTGTTACTAGGACCATTGACAATAGAGGTTAAGATTGAGGTTGAATGTCAAGGCGTTTTGTTACTAGGACATTTAATGAAGTTAAGATTGAGGTTGAATTTTTTTAGCATACCTACTTATTATTTATCGGCATTCAATTAGATAATTTTTTGAGATTTATGAAAATTTCATGCCCACAGTACATTAAGCACCTACACTGGTGGGGCCCATAGTGCTATTTTAGTGCATGTATATTTTAGTTATCCCTTAATTAAGATGGACAATAGGCAAGTAGTCTCAATATATCTTGTAATAGTTAACGAGAGTGATAAACTTGGTTAGCTCATGGATTTCGAGTTAGAGGTAGTTGGTAGAGCATGTGGAAGTAATTCTGTGGATTTATGTGATTCGAAGATGTAGTGTTCGTGGTGCAAATGGATTGACAGTTTTAACTCGGTTAAGTGAGTTAAACTCAGTTATTAGTTTTAACATTTAGATACATAGTGAAGATCAAGTGAATTAAATATTAATAATTAATTCACAATCGGTGATATCACATGAAACTGAGATTTATTATTAGCGCATGTGGGATAGTGGAGACCCGATTGAATCTAGGTAAAGGAAGTTGACCATGGGTTAACCCAGGATTATTTTGGGTTGCACCATGCAACCATGCCACCCATAGTGCCATGATAACACACGGTCAAGGAAGCCTAAATTCATATCCTTTGATGTGCATTCATCGAAGTTGTGTATGGCAAAATTACAGGTTATGCAGAGCGATAAATTGGCTAAGTATTGGTATTTTTTGCATATGAAAAGTGTGGGAACAATTATTTGGTGTTGGAGAATATTGTAGAGAAAGGTTTTATATGCAGGCTATTTCATAATCCATGAATATAAAATATAAGATAATTGGGGTTTTGAGTATGAAACTTTCCGGGAAATTATGTCTGCAATGTTGTGTTTGATTCGATTCTTCTTACACTTCATGTAATTAGAGATTGTGTTTTTAATTCCATAAAATATTTTTCTAAGTGATTTAGTATTTTAACTTTAGTACATTTTTAGATCAATGATTGAATCCAAAGATAACACATGCATGTTATATAATTTTATACATGGTATGGAAGCACGGAAATCAAAAAAGGTGAAGGAAAATTGTAGGATTTGTGAAATGGATGAGAATTTAAATTAGGACTTTCTGTGAACACTAAAACACGATTCGGGATGAAATGGATTTCAGCATTGGTTAAAGTGTGTGAAATCGAGGCAGCACAATATATTTCTTGGAGGGACAAGATGGAGGCGTTACTCAATACAATGGCTTGAAGAATTCATTAACAACGATTTTCCTAAACCCACTATGACGGATACGCAAATCTTGATGCAGCAAAAGTGGAAAAGGTGAGGAGGATCTTCGGAAGAGAATTACAAGACCAAATTGTCTCAAGCCTCCATGGGGAAAGCCACACCATATGCTGTGTGAAAAGGCTTTGATAGATCTGTTCAAAAAGCGATGGCGACCATGAAAATTGGCAGAAAGATATGACTGAGAAGATCAAGATGGAGAAGGGTGACTCATACCAAAATATCTAACAAGAAGTTTTTCCGATTATGGGGATATTTGGAAACATTGGTATGGTTTTGATGATGAATTATGGTGAGTTTGACCTTCTAGGACTTAAGAAGTTGTACGATTATCAAAGATATACTGTTGGAAGGGGAAAAATTTCTAGGATTAGGAACAAACTGTGAAGTGATTTGGTGCGGAGGAGTTCGGATGGAACAGGAGATGTTATATTCATCCCAGAATGAAGATAGACGATTGTGTGCAACTGCAAATTGAAAAAGAGGGAAGGGGAATAAGTTACGTTTAAATCGGAGGTCAAGAATAGCAAGACATTGGGGGAGTGCAAGGTCTAAATAGGCCTAAGAAAAATATTCTGTAAATAAACTTTATAAGAACCAATAGGATTCAGATGGTGGTATAACCACTTGAGGGGATGATTCTGCCATTTTTTGGAGTAAAAAACTTATAAAAATATTAAAAAATAATAAAACTACTTTCAAATCGTATTTTTAAACTTTATCTACTAATTTTTGCTCATTTAAAAAGCGAGTACTCGTTGGATGCAAAAAATTTAATTCTCATCCAAGTAGTACCCATGTTGTCTTTCGATGGACCTACTACACGAAAAATGAAAGTAACGAAAAAACATGTTTCTGATCATTTTTCATGTATTTTCGTTCCAAAAATACATCAAAAGTATGCCACATATAAATATCATATATCTAAAATCAATTTTTCATCCAACCAGTGTTTACTGCCAATTAAAATGAGTGAGATAAGTTGAAAATGAGTTCAAAAGTTTTTCCCTTTTCTCTTAAATTTGATGATGTAAGCAAATCTTATTTTATTATACATCTGTTATTTTATAAATTTCCTTAGGAGGACATTTTAGACCTCAAAATTCCCCTAATGAAACACAAGGTATGTCCAAGGTAGAAGGGTTTTCATTGGCATCACCAGGCACTTGACAATTTGCTACTAATTGTCCACAAAGAAGAAGAACAAGAAAGTGGAGGATATTTGTTGGTGAGCTTGGCCTCACATAATTTAAAACTTGACTTCATTGGTAGCATGCATGGTGTCAGTGCATTGGGATGCTGACCAGTATTTTATAGTGTCACTTCCTTTCACATGACAGAGGCAAAGAACTTTTCGGTGACTTGGAAGGAGAAGGATCTCAGAATGTATGTTGAAAAGAAATGACATGTAGTACGGTCTACGGGATTGGTATTATTACGGTAGATAAATACGACACTGCACAATTAAAATATGCTAATACATGTCACAAGGTTTGAAGAAAAATTGTAGTCTCTAGGTGCGTAATGTTGAAGAATAGAGAGAACATATTTATTCAATGTTCTTTTAGTAGAAGGAAAAGCTTTCTGTGACACAAAAAAATAGGAGGACAAGCTAGGGAGGATAGGGATTCGAGTTAATAACATCAAAAAGTTGAGAGTGATTAGTTGCGCAACAATGATGAGCCAGCGGATCAGGCAGGTAGTCGAATGAAGGGTGAATTATGGCACAGGATATTGAGACATTTCCACCATGGGTCTTGAAAGTCATCAGTGTTCTCTGGTCTTCCTGAGGAGTACACTTGTGATCGACACATGCGGGGGATGTACTATAGGAAAATATGTAAGGCCACACATGAGAGGAGAAGCGAGCCCAGGGGATCCTTGAGAAGGTTCACACATACATGTGTGGACCATTATCTGTAGCTTAAGAGCAACAAAACATAACTACTATGTAATATTTGTTGATGATTTTCCTAGTAAGTGTTGGATCTTCTTCATATAAGAAGAAGGATATTGCACATTCTCTAAGTTTGTTGATTTTAAGGCCTTTTGGTGGAGAAAAGATTGAAGCAAGTGAAGGCTCTTAGGAGCAATAATGGTGGAGAATACATCTCTAACAAATTCAAGGGTAAATAAAAAGAAGGAAGAATTTGAAGAAAATAAAGTAGTGCCTCATAACCACAACGGAGAATGGGGTCGCGGAAAGAAAGAACGAATGATCGTGAATCAAGAAAGACGATGTTGCACATGATGAAATGCCTACTATTTGTCCTTAGGTCACCACAAACAGTGTTTTGAAGCCCCATTGTCCTCATGAGATACTTGGCATGAGTACACTTGAAAGAGGCTTTTCACTAGTAAGAAAGCTTGATGTTTACACTTTAGAATTTTTAGCTCATGTTGATGTGCATGTGACCAAGAAAACCGGAAGAAGAGCTTTGAGCAGGCAATTTTGAGATTGGAATTTTTGGGTACAACTTTGATACCCATAATTATCATGTGTTTTTCCAAACGTTACCGAATAACATTTTGTGCGATGAGATATTTCAAGGTGATGAGGAGAAAGCCCATGCGGTTGTCACTCAGAGGGATGAACTTGCATATGAGGAGGAGCTATTGGTTCCCGGGGATGAACCTCAAAGTGTGTGTCAACCACATGCGGAAGGGTCATGGAGTGGAGGAAAACACTCATACGAGCCATCATAGAAATGGAAGAGGCGCACCAGTAAGTAGATTGAGACTTAATGCCACAGAGAATGTGGGAGCCCCTGCCTTGCAACGGTCAGAAAGGCAGTCTCACCGGGCAGTTCTGCAGATACCTTGTTTCTGTGAAAATTATTATGGCCGAACTGCTCTTCTTCAAGGAAGAAATTAGCAGCAACCAACTTGGGTTGATACAATGGTGGAGGATATGACTCATTAAGAAGCAGTGCATGGGAGATTGTCTGGGCGGTCGACAAATCGGTGGTTGGATAGAGATGGATCTACAAGGTAAAGCAAACTCTCTTGATGGGAGTGTGGAGAAATACAAGGAAAAGAGTACAGCACGTGGGGATTCTCTGTAAATAAGGGGATAGATTATGATAGAGACTTTTTCACTTGTTTACATGTCCTCTTCTTAAAAATCCATCTTTCTCTCGGCCCTGTGGGGTAGCACATTCTGTGGATGGATGTGAAAAATTTCGACTTTAATGGGATCATTGAGAAGGGTGTTAAGTGGCACGAAGGTTTTTGAATCTTCAACATTGATTCACATGTGTCTTTGAGCTCAAGGCATTGTATCGGCTAAAAAGCAAACACCTGTGCACTTGGTACACTCGAGATAAGGAAGCTATTTCTTTGGACAGAGACTTCACCAAAAGTGACGGATGCGATCATGTACCATATTGTGGTTGAGGGTAAGCTATTGATTATTATTCTTTATGTTGATGATCTAATTTTCTTTGGTGATATGAGCGGTACAGTATACTCATGCAAGGAGGATCTTGGGGGAGTTCGAAATGAATGACATGGGACTCCTTCATTTATTTCCTTGGATTGAAGCATAGCGGCATGATGGTGAAATTTTGCTTATCAAGAGAAAGTATGCAAAGGAGATACTAGTTAAGTTTACATAGAGCTAGGCCATGGATACTCCTCTTCAAAGAAATTGGAGGAAAAGAGGATGTCTGGAGAGGTAGTGGATGTTGTTATTACGGGTGGTTCGTTAATTGTGCAGTGTGTCTAGTGAACACTGAACCAAACATTTGCTACACGGTTATTATTCAGGTCAAGCTATGGTTAAGCTGCCAAGCTCTTTTGTAAAGCTGACATGTCTTGAGATACTTGAGAAGCACATTAGAGTATGGTCTATGAGTGGACAGGACAAATGGAGTGAAGCTTCAAGGCTTCACGGTTAAGCGGATAGAGCGATCCCTTGGGGCCAATAACTTTATCGAGAGGATCTTCAACATAGGATCGAAAACGAGTTTCTGGTACGGCGGGAAACAATGATGTGGCATCAATTAAATGACTTTGTCTTGCTTGTAAGTCAAGTTTCATGACTGAAATTTATTTGGATGAGAAAGATCTACCGGATGGATTCATTTGGTTCTCATATGGATCCGACATTGATACATTGTGATAATCGGTGCATTAAACAAAAAATTAATCTTGTCATTTCATGATGGTCCAAAATAAATGAATATATTTGTTTTATCATCTCAAATATTATGTGCAAAAGAATAATGTTGCTTCGATGCGGTCCACGGAAAATTGAGGTGCAAATATTGATAGAAGGTGCTCAACGGAGAAAATTCGAATACCATATGAATACAGGATCGGGGTTAAAATAATCTCTTTCTTTTTGAGAGGGAGTGTTGAGATTCAACAAGAAAATTTTGGCACCCACAACTAGTGCATTAGCACCTACTTCAAGGTGGGGCCCACAATATTTTTGGTGCATGTCTATTTTAGTTGTATCCCTTAATTAAGATGGACAATAAAATGTAATCTAGTCACAAAAATAACATAATATTAAACGAAATCGCTTCAAGTTAGCTACATGGTTAGAGTTAGAGGTATTTGGTGAGGCATGCGGTAATTACAATTTGTAGCAGAGTTCGAAGTGCGGTGAAGTGCATTAGTTAATGCGAAGTTTTGCGTCAATTTAACTCGATTAGGTGAGTTATTCCGGTTGTCTAGTTGTAATTGTTAGATACACTAGTGAGAGATCAAGTGAATTAAGCCATTAATTAATCACAATGGAAGGCAGCCCCTCTCACATACAGCTAAGTATTGTTACTATGATGGTGCATGCATGTTGTATCTAGTGGAGACCCTGGTGAGATCTGGGTGAAGAGTTGACTATCGGTTGTGAGATTGGCGTGAGTTGCACCATACCTTCAGCTTTGATGGAGAATTTGCCAAATCGCCACTATAAGGAAGGCAAAATTCCTATTCTTTAGGGATTGCATTCATCATGGCGCAGCTGGCATGAGGCTATGCAGAGGCAGTAGAATTGGCTAAGTATTCGTCCACCTTTGTATGACGATTATTGAGACAATTAGTGATCTTGGAGGGCTCTTGTGGAGATAGTTTTATATGTAATTGTTTCATGATCCATGTTGAATATACAATAGAAGATAAGTGGGGTTTGAGCAACAATATTTCCAAATTATATGTGTTGTGTTTGATTTGATTCTTCTTTACTTCATGTGATTGGCGATTGTATTTTTTTATTCACAAAATATTTGTAGAAGAAATTAAATATTTAACTTTAGTACATTGTTAAATCGGAATTGAATCAAAGATATACATGCATGTTTTCCTAATTTCTACAAAGTTGTTGAATCATGAGTCACGACTCCACAGTATATGAATGTGCAATAGAGGATTTAGGAATGGCTCTTTCATTTTACAACGAGGCAAGGCGGTTCTTCTCCATAGAATGAAAAAATAAAATCCTTCACACTAGAAGATTTGGCTATCGGTCACTTTCGAGCACAGCAGACTCTTGTAGTTATGATGGTTGGCTTGGAGTTGGCAATGGAAAAAATTGAAAATCAACAACCTCCGGTCTCCGGCTCATGTCATTAATCTTCTTCAATGTTGAAACAAACTTTGAACGGAAGACAACCCAAGTCTAGTCACCGGTGGCATTACGCACCTTGGGGTAGAGTCTATACATGTCGTGAGCTCGTGGACCCGTGGGTCATCACCTAGTGGTGATTGGTGACAAGTCACAATTCATCGAATTGAGAATTTTGGTAATAGTAATTCGTAAATTGTAATAAATCTATTTTTTTTAACTTGTAAAACTAGATTTTTGTTTTTACTGAAACCCTTCGAAATACTAATTTTCCAATTTTGAACACTTGAGTCTATTTATTTGAGTAAATTCCGAGGCTGCCTTGGAGAATTTCCATCAAAGGGATTAAAAATAATGAGTGTATAGATAAGACTTTTGAATATATATAAAATGAACACTCTCGTACATTTTTATTTGATAAATTGTAATCTTACTTGTTGAGACTTTGTAATCAAAGGATTCACAGTAATGAGTGACAGCAAGATAACAAGACTTTGAGGAAGTTTGATTAGTTACCCTTGAAGCGCTTTTACGAGTATCTTCATGTCAACGCCCAGTTTTCATTTGTCATCTCTTCTTTCTAACTACTTGAGATGAAACATAAGTAATTTATGGCTTGGATTTTTCGTCGGGAAAACTCCCCAACACGTTGTGTGTGTGTGTGTGTGTGTAGAGAGAGAGAGAGAGAAATAAGTGTGAGATCGAAATCGGTGGGTGGGTGGTGTAACAACACGTAATGTACGAGTTTTTCGCGCGAGTGAGAGAATAAGTAGTGTCGAAAAAAATTTGATTTGGTGGAGAAGTAGAGGACAAAGTGAAAATTGGGGAAAAAATAAAAATAGAATGATAGAGAAAATTGTGAAAAAAAAATTAGAATGACGAAGTGAGAAATTGTGAAAAATGAAATAGAATGATGAGGTGAAAAAAAAGTGTTGACAATTTGGAATGTGTATGCTCTCGGTTTTCAAAAGTATTTAGACATGCATGCAAAATCCACCAATTCATTAGGTCCAGGGTCGAATTTGGGATTGGGAGTAGTCTTTAGTGCGATTTTTTGGATTTTCTAGTATAGGAATAAATTTTGAAACAAATTAGTGACTAAAATACTTGATTTTTTGTTATTTAAACTATGCGTTGTTTTATTGTATATAGATTCAGCGCCTAAAGAATCCTAGGACACTTCGATTGTGCAAGTTACCCATTAATTTTTTTTTTCAATAAATTCTTCCTTGATTGAAAATGGGCAGAGAAAAATCCACCGGAAAAGCCTTCTAAAGTCGCACTAAAGATAACTCCTTTGGGATTGTAGCATGTACTACACCCACTTTTGTATAGTTGTCGCACAAGTGAGAAATAAAGTGTTTTTGTCAAAAAAATGCTAGTGTAAGGTGGTAGAATAGAGAGAGAGAAAGAATATTGGAATGAGTGTGCCTCAAGTTTTGTAGAGATACATTGCATGTGTGAAAAACTGAGTCTATTTGCTTTTGGTTTTCCAATCATTTGTATTGAAAGTTTAAAAATCCAACATTTTTAGGAGAAATATTATGAAGTTAAATACTATTTTATTTGTGAAAGTTTTTTTATTTCAATTTAATTTGGATGAATATTTGTTGATTTTTTTTATTTTTTTTTTTTTTAAATTGAGAGTTTGTTGATTCTCATAGTGAATATGCTCGACATATGATTGAGTGTTAATTCTTACCAATTTCTTAGAAATTTGGGAAAGTTATTCAATTCTATTAAGTTCTTGACTATTATTTATAACATTCATTTATATTTTATTTAGCAAAATGGTCCATTACTTTTAATAAATTTAAAAAATTATATTCTTGTCACATGTCCCCCACCCACCAATTTCCTAAGGTTGACACTATTCCAATTATAATAAATTCCTCCATGATAAGTTCCTCATTATTATTTATAACATTCATTTATATATAGAGAAAAAATTATTTAGAAAAATGGTACATTTTACAATAATTTCTTAGGGATTAAGATTATTCCAATCATGATAAGTTCCTCATTATTATCTATAACACTCATTTATACTATAAACAAATTTTATTTAGCAAAATGATCCATTTTAGAATAAGATGCGTATTTCATTTTTTTTTTAAGTTAAAGTTGACCCATAACCTTTTTTATACATGGTTAATGAGGTAAATGTGTATTAGTAAGACATTTTTTCCCTATTGCAATAGTTTTTTTGCTATATTTTGACCCTAAATTCATCTTAACTGCGAATCTATCGAGCACCGAGAGACATCAAATGTCTAGAGGTGAAAACCTCTTTTTTTAGTGAAAAACTTGAGGAAAGGTTTGCACCTATAGAATTTGATCTCTCTTAGTGCTTGATACTCTGAAGTTAATGGATCTAAGGTTAGTTTCGGTAGGAGAAAATCTTTCGAATATATGATTAATTTTTTCAATAATATGTAAATATATCTAATATTAAATAATCGCTCTAAATATGCCTAGAATTTTTCTAAGATTAACATAGTCATTTTAATTTTAAAGTTGCTTAGTTACCTCGGTTGTTGAATGATAAATATTGTTAATAAATTTAATGATGAAATAAAAATTTTGAATACCCAAAGTGACAATAATAGAGTTGAATGATACAAATGTGAATAATAAGAATGTAATCAGTGCAAATAGTCTTCAACTTTGTGATCAATCTCAAACTATTTTCTTGCTACTATTCTTTATTGTCACCGTTGGCTTAAGTCGACACAAGTTCGAGTTAGCACATAACCAAAAAAATCCTCTTACTACTAGCCTTTCGGCAATGACACCTTGCGCGGACAGAATTCTCACCCAAAGCGATATGTGAGGCGATCTTTGGAGAACCTTCAAAGTTTCCATGCCACGAGAGAAAATTAAACAGTGGGTGCCTTACACCTTGTGCTTTAATATAGGGAACGCGCGTGCACACTAGAAGTAGCCCTAACCGGAGAACCTAGGTTAGTATACAGTCCAACCCGATCGCGCCAGCTTCAGACGGTTGATCCACAATCCTTTACCTTTATTCTAACCTGTAATATTCATCCCTTACGACCCAATAAGCCTGCAGTGTATTAATGTCACCCGGTAAAATAGGTATGTAGCCAAGTCAATCCAGAGATAATATAAATTTAATGCGATAAACATAAATCGTACGTGCAGACGAGATCATAAAGCACTAAGTCACACTATGCATTTGGTACACGGCCGATATCAAAACATGTCTTTATTCATCAGCAGTTCATCAAAAACCCTTAGAATCCTTGAGATCTGCCCGCACAGCAACGAGGTCAAATGCAACGACGAACTAAGGTGCACGCATGCACATGGCTAGCGAGGAGCACTTTAGACACCTGGCACCCACAAATTCACTTGGAATCTCAATCATCCATCAAAATACATAAAAATTCCATCAAAAACTAGTTTGTTTGACTCGATCTAGACTTATGTATACCTTAACACCCTTGCTCGTCCTAAGGTCCATAAGCAGTGGTTTAAGACTCTTCGTTTACTCTGGCAACTTCCACAACTCACCGAAGGACTTTGACCCACCTCAAATCCCCTTGATTGTGGATTTCTTAACACGCACAACTCCAAAACTACAAAAAACCTACTATTATTTACTCAAAAAATGCGGTCCTAAGGGACCACCGCTCCCAAAAATTCCCCCACAACATAATCTTGTGACTCGTCCCAAGTCACGAGAGGGTGCTGAGGTCTTCATGCTGGTCCTCAACTCTCGATGGTGGCGGTGAAGGCCACCAAGGCATCGCACTGCGATCGACACTGCGAGTCGTATCCACTAACTTGCAGAAGTGGCCTCTGCCTCGGGTGTTACTATGATATGTGCAACTTCTTGGGATTTCTTGATAACGACATCTCGATCTGTGATAACTGTTCTTCGTCTGCCCACTTAGTTTGGGTGGGTCAAGATGTGCTTCAACACGACTGGGGTCCTCAACCCCATCGTGTAGCATGGCTCATCTACAATCATGTGATTCTGCGCAGGGCACAAGTGTGAAGGCCTCTATAGCTCATCGAATGTCTTCTCCTTGGTGCGCGATTCCGGCGAGATTTTCTTGACAGTGGATAAATTAGCTGATTACAAGCCCTCGCATCCGAGGAGCTTCGTACCCTTGGTAACAGTGCGGAAATACTTGTTGAAGCTACTTTACTAAGCCGGGCGCTATGCTGCTTATGCAGCAAAGTCTCTGGCTGGAGCTTTGCTAGTAACTCCCACGATACGCCTATAAAAATATACCTTAACCTCCTATACTTGATTGAGGCCTTCAACGCTAATACTATACCTTTGAATTTGTCTTTAGGCACGACGGTCTCGGGTAGCAGCCTCAAGAAGGTCATTAAAAATTCAATCAATCAAATTCTCTAATTTGTTCAGTAGGCTACTGCACATTGAGTTATCTCCCACTAGGAAACTCTTATGTACACGTTACCATATATATCCTTCTCTGTGTTCTTTGGTGCATGTGTGCCTTTACGGGAACTCCAATCATCCGTGATAATCTTGGATAGCATGTAGCCTTCACTACATTGGGAAGCATATCTGAGAATTATTCCATGGAACACGTTTGGACTATCACTTTCGAGCTAAATTTGTTCCATCATAACCATGGCACCTCGAAATGGAAGGTAGATCCAACTATCTATGATGTTGATAATCATACTTATTGCTCAACTCGTTTGATTCGACCTGCTTTGAGTCACACTAAGCTTGGATGCTATCATTTTTAATTTGAAGAACACACAACATGGTCTATAGAACTCTCTTATAAATATGTACTTCTCTAGCAGGTGCATTCCATAAATCCTCGGAGAAAATGAAACCCATCTATGATTTGCAATCCAAGTCATCCTTTGACGGGGTGGCTTCTCATGTATAAAATACCCAGATCCCTTACGCTTCTTACATGCGCCATTGGGGGTTTCAACAATGTACTTGGTACTTATGGGGGACCATTTCTGGTACCATCTTGGCCATCTGTGCCAAGGATCGTATCTTGCCTTTCCGGCTAAACTTCCCTCTCAGCTTCTATCTTGACTTCTTTTCTTCTCCTTCTCTGGTAGCCCTTCTACGTGTCTTTCTCATGTAGTGATACATTTGTCTCTTTGTCGAAAATTGAGGTTTGTGTGGTGGGTGGAGCCTAACCTAATCTTTCATTACATCGATCGAAGTCATAATGACACAATCGATTTCAACTGTCACCATAAGGCGAGGTTGTACCATATTGGATCTTTGATAAGTAGATGCGAATGTTGTGCATCGACACCTTTAAGTCGACAATGTATTTTATTTTTCATATGTGGCTAGGGAGGCAATGAAGTATAGTGGATTGGTGCGACCAATTATCCCTCAAATAAGACCCGAGAAGATCTTATTCTCCATAAGTAACTTGGTCTCCGAGTCCCATAGATTAACATGCTCAACTAAAAAAACTTCAGGTTTTATATTCGGGAGGACTACACTCTCTGGTGTCTCGCCCCAACCATAAGAAATTAACAAAAGCAACCATGAATAACAATATTTCTTCCCTTCCTCTTGCGCCTCGTGCATGTTCTGCGAACTCTATAGAGGGTGTGACAAGCAAAACTTATGCCTTTCTTGCACTTCCCTACTAGTGCAATCATGTGCCTGAGACCACCTTAGGCCTAAATTTACACTCATTTTTACAACCCGGCCTCGGGTCCAAGGTGCCACCTCTAGATCCTCAAGCTAATGCAGAAGCCCTTTTAGTATCTAAAGTCCCACCTTGTAGCAGTCATTCATAGGCACTACAACCTACTTTTTAGCTGCGCGTCTTTCCTGTTCTTCGTAGTTTTGAGCTCCCTTCTTTGTTAGGTCGGTGATCCCAGTTGATCACCTCGGCCATCAATTGACCAGCCCATGATCTTGATCCGAAGGCACCCATTGTTGCACCGGTGCCAACAAGCCCAGGCCACACATATGTCCATGATGGGTACCTTCCAAAGTGAGGAATCCTTGACGGTGGTAAATTCTAATGGTACTCAACCGCATGCCCAAGGCATGGGATTTCTGCTTTCATGACTCCGGTGTAGCCACAACGCTCAGGGTATAATTTTGCTTTTTAATTAGGGGAATGTCTTCTCGTTCGTAGATGTAGTCATTGAGCTGCGGGGATATTTTTCGAAATAGATCATATCCCAATGTATGACCTTGCCTCTAGGATCAAACGCATTTTTAGGTAAGCGTGCACGGTGTCCAAATCCTTTGGTGCCTTCTGAGAAGGTCTATTTGTCTTTACATACTTAGGCTTGATATGGGCTCGATGAAGAGTGAAACTCACTCATTTGCGCTCATGGGTCTCTTTGTTGGGTGCCTATAGGAGACCTATCTGCTTTGATGCTTGGCATGAGGACGTGATGCGCCAGGAAATGTCCATGAATTGAGGGATGATCCATTGGTCATCTTGCCCTTTCCTTTGGTAGGTGTGGACACGACACCACGCACTTCGGGGAAAAATTCATGTCGTCCTTGAGCCTCATTCAATAGATGTCGTAAACGTGGCCGCAGTGCTCCTCGGTACACACTCTCAACGGTAGGGTTAGTGGCCATCATTCGGGTTTGAAAGATAAATTAAGGTTTCTCATGAGATGGAGGGTTCTCCAAGCCATACATACGACTCGTAGAGATAATGACAAGGCGCAATTTAATCGAACAACAAAGGAACAAAATGCAACTCACTTTCTCACTTTTATAGGCCATCCATGGTAAAAATGGCTAGAAATTCGTGTGCTGTATCCCCATAAAAACGGTCAAAAAAAAAATCTCTGCAGATCTCTTCATTAAATGCATAAACCCACACTCCATCTAATAATGGTAAAATAGATTTTTACGATTTACTGTTTCATTGGCTAGTTTTCCTATTTTGCACAACCTCTACGCTCATGTCGCACACTGGTATGTCCGTGCGTAACATGTGAGGCAAAGTGGATTTAATTTCTCGACCATATAGTCATCTTGTAGGCACAAGGTTATGCCTATACAACACTCATTCGCTTGTTGATGTGCAGAGAAGACTCTGCATCGCAACATGGCCAATGTACGCACCTCCATTGTTAGGTCTCCATCGCAATATGTAGCTGACAACTACCGAACTTCTGGGTGGTGGCAGCATTAAATTGATCGTCACACAAAAAAACAAATCTTTCTTATTTTGAATACCTTCTGTGCCTATCATACTGAGCCTTTTCGTGTGCCTTCTACTCTTGCTAATGAGGGTTAGCAATAAATCGATATTTCTCTAATGCAACTAATTGTGATAAACACTCTCCATGATTTACAGTTTCGATGATATTATTGAATGCTTCCAATGCGTAGGCTTGGGATGATGTATTCTAGTAGCATGATTGCTTGGTCATAAACCGTCTGAATACTGGCTTTTACCGGAGTCAAATTCTTGCATGTGGTCCTATAGGTATACATAAAATATACTTCATGCTGCACATCCCAATCATTCTAGTTTCATTGTTGCGAGATCTTTATGGTGCATTCTCGAATCTTGTTAAAGCTTTGTTCTTTCCATTTCCTTGATGGTGATAGAGTACTCTTAAGTGATGTATACGAAATTTCTGTCGAGCTTGAGTGGTCTCGTTGACAAAGTGTATTTTAATCGATCATCAATATCTTTGAGCACCTAAATTTAGTCAAGATGACACCAAAAATAAACACGTGTGATGTATACGGTGCAATATTTTCTTGCTTGGCTTAATCCCGTACGGTTACATAATGTTGTGTAGTGATATTGTACACCCGATATTTTTTACGAGAGATTAATAGGTCCAACACTATGGCCCATTTGTCGAAACCCCTCTGGGGCCATCTGCAGTGTGACAGCATCTCATACGTGCGCGATGGCTTCCCTATTCTTTGGCATGCATCACAAGCTCAACAATATGCATGTTGCTCGTTGGCTAACAGTATTGGATCACCATGTGGGAACACGCATCATCTTCTGTAACGCGTGCTTTCTCCCACCATGGTGGCCTCCTACCACTCTCCCATGAGCTTGACCAAGATGTCTTGCCCTTTCATTTTCTAAGACATACCTTCTTAACAACATCTGCTCTCAAAATTTTCCAGGTTGACCAACAGTAATATAATTCATCTAAGGCAACTCACTCTTCTTTGCTAGGTATTAGGTGCACTAGGTAGTCAGAAAGTGAATAATATCTCTGCCAAAGTTTTCATCAACCACTTTAATAGCAAAGTACAACATCTGGTAAGTCCTTCCTCGATTTGGTCAGTTCCTCCCCATTCTCATTGTGTGATAAGTCAGGTCCAACATCAATCTACTAGGCTTTAATGGTTCAAAATCATATTCTTGAAATAGAAACAACCATCTACAAATATTCCCCTCCAACGCGAGGCTGACAGTGCCTTCCCAAAAGAAAAGTGGTCGATGAACATCTTTGATTCCTCTTTACCGAGATGGTGTATATATTTTCTAGAGTGTGAACTATGAAGGCAGCACCACTCTAAGCCTTTGAATAGTTGCCTCTGCACTGAAGAGCTTCCACTTACAAAGCAGAGGGTGATCCAATATCTCCCTCTCCTGGCCACACTAAGACATCTCCAAGTGAAATATCGGATGCATCAACGTGCATGGAAGAGCTTGGACCAATTGAAAATATCAAAATGAGTGCGGTAACCATATTTTCCTTTAGTAGCTCAAAGAATTTTGACATTCCTCATCCCAAAGAAAGGACACATCTTTCTTCAGCATTTTTCCATGGGTGCGATGATCATAGCATAGCCCTCGATGGATTTTCTATAATATCTTGTGTCCCCGAATAAGAGGCACAATTTTTTTCTCCTAGGTAGTAGGAACCTCCAAGTTGATAATAACACAATCTTGGCTAGATCTACCATCAATCCTTGCCTGAAAAAAAATATATCCCAACAAAATTCAAAAGGAACATAGAATATACACTTCGAGTTAGAAGAGATCTTATGCTTCTTGTAGGTGTCGAGCATCATGCTTGTAGGTTGGACACATGTTTCTTTATTAATCAGAGAAAATATATAGTCAATCATCAAAGTACACTTCCAAAAACTTGTATGAACTCCTTGAATACAACTTCTGTGCTGCGAGAATATGGCAGGTGCATTCTTCAACCCAAAGAGCATGATTTGTGTATTGGAAGGATCCCCATTATGCTACAAAAGTTTTCTGCCCTTTTTGTTGTCTGGTGAAATCATGTCACGATGATGATACCCTAAAATCCATTAGTGAAAAGGTAGGCCTCTTGTCCTCCCACGTGTCTAATATCTGTCTAAAAATGGAGTAGGAAGAGGTTCATGTACGCATGCATATTTTAGTTTGTGTAGGTCCACACAAATCATATTTCTCAGAGTAGTCTTGTTTTCTTTGAACAACCATCGGGCTCACCCAATCGAGAATATTCAGGAGAGCTCAATGATTAACCCTTTAGCAACCATTTTCTCCAAATTATTCCTTCACTTTCCTCTTATGTTTTAAATTTTAATAGATAGGGTCAGCAGCGGGGCACAAATCTGGTTTTCGAGTGACTTTTATAACTCCCAATCTAGGCACAATTCCTTTGAACTTAGAAAAATTCGTGGAAAATAGGTCTTGATATTTTGTCAACAACTACATACCTTTCACTATCATCATCCCAATAATCTCCTACTTTTTCCTACTTTAGGGTTGCCCTCCATCCTGTCTTGACTTCCTTTGGTTCAGGCTTAGTTCCTACAACCCACCGCACGCTCCTACGGTCTGGGATATTGATATTTTCTTGGATCTTCATCATTATCTTCCAACGACATATTTACTGCTGATTGAAAATATCCGTGTCACATTGCTTCCACATCTTTGGTGCGGCTTCCCCATTCTATCGGAGGGTAGGAATCATCAAAGACAATTTCTTCCATATCACACGCGCTTCATCCCGAATCCTCTAATCCACTAGGTCATCTTGAAAGTTATTAAAAACATTTGCCATTGCAGCCCAATTCGGGAGTCCCTCGGCACGGCTAGTCTCCAAATACCATGCGGTAGGGATTGGTCCCAGTATGAATAAACATATGAACCCATTCCCAGCCTTGGTGGCTTCTTATCCCAAACCTCCATCCATGTAGCAGTGTTTGCACTAATCTGCCGACCAAAAAAAATCATTTGATAGGGCGGTGTGTTGGTTGCTTAAGTGCAACTACATCATTTTGCGCATTCTTCCCAATCCTAAAATTTCCCTTTGTCGCTCTCCACAAACGCTCTTGCATTTTTCCCATAGCACTATCAAAGTACCCAAAACCGCTATCTTCCAGGAGCATTGATTTCTAGTTTTCCAAAAATAAAACAACATTGCTAGAACCATCAAATAGAGAGATTCCGTACCTATGAGAGATTCATCACAAATTTTTAGTAGCTGCGAGGGAGCGCAACGTGAGAAACATCATACGGTGGATGCACCATTTTTGCATTCCCCATCTAAGTCGAGAGAAACATGAGTTATTATTTTCTCGGTTAGCATCCATAAGCGATGGGTCAGTCTCTCTCTCTGTCTCATGTAATCAACTTGTGGAGTATGGTGACATCGTCTCCTTCACACATTTAGTTTATATATGTCTCTCCCCTTGAATCAAAGTCTTATGCTAAGAGTACTACATATTTTCTTCCAAGATACGCCGATCACACTTCCAATTTGATGATGCCCCCCATGTGATGGCCCAATCCATCCCTAGAAGTGCGGTAAGTCTTCATCATCCACAATTATATTACTTCAAAATGCGTATTACCTTTATAAAGCAATGTCTACCGAAACCCGGTAGGAGTCTCCCAGTAGGAATGATCTTTCATTGTTTAATATTATTATTATTTGAATGGTGGACCATTCATATTTGGATTTCCACCATAATGCCGCAGTCTACTTAGGTAGGAGCATTTCATCATCCCAAGTCAAAATGACCTAATCCATCTCATATTCTCAATTTCATGGTTATGTACATCTCTGCTTGAGTTCTCTTCTTATTCTTTTAGATCTCCATTTATAGCCTTGCTCTTAGTCTGAGAGTATCCTTATCTGCGTAGCTATATATTAGAGCTTGAAGGGTTTTCTCTTGCCTTACAGTTTGTGCAATAGCTTGATGCATGCTTGCAAAATGGTTTGACTTCGTCATGAATCTTTGGTTCTCGGCCGACTTGGATGTCGATACATATCAAGCAGTAAAATACTTTCAACTTTCTAAGGTGTCCTTCTCCTTCGGCGGTTGCTTCATTCCTTCTTTTAGAAGCCTTTACGATACGACTTTTCATCAACACTTCTTTCCCTCATCTTCTCCAAGTGGCGGCACCACTTCCAGGTAATTATGTTTACCTCGGATCATCATCTCGCGACGATCCCGCCATTTGAATATTTTTTTTTAGGTCTTTATTGTTTCTTATCCTGCATTCTATGATAAAAATAGGAAAATATTCAGCAACATGATTAAATTGTCTACAATACCGACAAGGCGTAGGTACGGAGGTTCGGACACTCATGTGCAAAGTGTCCAACGTCTCCATGAATTATAGAAAATTAGTTGTCTCCTTGTGACCTACACCTCCACCTCTCCCTCCTCCCCTTCCCTGCTGGTGGAGATCCACCACACCCCGAGAGGGGATGCGGTGAACATGGGCTGGTCTACACTCTATATGGGTTGGAATTTTCTATCATTAAGATCAAATGTCTGCAGCGGCCAGTGCTCTGTCTTGCTTGACAAAGAAAAAACCTACACCATTCTTTAGTTTTTGTTCACACTGTTTTTATAGTGGAGACGTGGTTTGTGTCATGTCTGTCTAGCCACTTGACATTACATGCTACACTGTGTGGGAGTACCACTCGGCCCTATAGCATCCTTTAGGTTGCAATGGTTGGTCCTCCCGCTTGCATGTATCAGCTCTTGAGAAGCAAGGTACACCGTATTTTGTATGACCAAAGCCTTTGCAACGTATGCACCATACATATACTGCGCCGAATTCTTTCCCTGCTGTGTCTTTGCATAGTTTCTGAAATTTCCAAGTAGATAGCTTCTAGTTGATTTTGGATTAGCATATTTCCAAATTGGTCATCGGTGATTAAGGTCTTGACTTAAAACTTCATGGAAACTTCAAAACCTGTTTGAAATCAATTTTATTTGGTCGAGGAGAAATTTGTGGTGTGGTAGGAGGCATGAAATAAACCATTATTTATAGAGATTATAATCATAGATAAAACCTCCATCACGGTAGGTAACCAGCAATCGATCTTTCTCACAAACCGTTTGGTTCTTATCGAATCTCTTTTAGCTGTAACCCACTTTGTGAGTAGGACTTTGGTTTTTACGGCCCCACTGCCAACTTTAAGGCCTTTTTTATTTCATCAACGTTAGGATCAACGTTTTGGGCAGGTATCCATAAACAAATCAACACAACCTTTTAACCATGGCCGGTTGTGCCACTCCGCGCATCAATGTTGACATTTTTACCGATCCACATCACACTGCTGCAACAAACCGAAATCTATCCATTTCGTCTCTCCCACACCCTTGACGTTTGGTGGCACTCCCATATGTGTGGCCATATCACCTCCTGGTGGTGGTGGAGGCGGTGGTGGAGTAGGGAGATGACTTACCCTATGCAAGTTTGACTGTGGGGTGGTGACTACCTCCGATGTGCGCAACTCTGTCCACTCTCTCTGTGGCCTGTAACTATTCGGTGGGTTTTCTCATAGGGTTATATACGATTTTCTCTATAGGGTTAACCCAAAGTACTTTATATTGCACGTATTTCTACATGGTTTGTGTGAGGACCTAATCCAATATATTTTAACTAAACCTATAATTTATAATTTAATTAAACCTGACTAAAAAGGAAAACCAATCTATTTCTATGTCAACATTTGTTAATGATGTCTCTAATCCATTATTTACAACCTACAAACTAGTAAAATTTTTATTACTTTACAATTTGCTACTGCAGTGATTGACAATCGAAGAATACATTTGCTCATAAACTTGGTTGAGATGCTCCTAGCAATTTTTTTGAATGTCACCTTATGAGCACGACTAGGTACCTCCCAGTAACTGGGATTTGTTGGCCAGCCCTTGGAACCTCACATGGGCTCCCTAGCCTACGAGCCCAAGTCCATTAGTGACAGTGTTGTCAGTTGGAATCAACACCCTCCAGTGACTCAAACAAGACCAAGAAATCCTTCCCAATGCCAAATAAGACCAAAATCCTGCAATGCCAAACAGACCAAAATCCTCCTCAATTCCAAACAAGACCGAAATATCCCCTGCTCTCATCCTCCTTCCCTTTTGTATCTTTTCTCTTCCAACCACTTCAACTACTTCCCATTAATTTCTGGCTAACCTCAACCTTCTAATTTATTAACCTTTGACTTTCCTACCCATATGAATGTTTTTATTCAAAAATAAATGGGAGAAGACAAAATGTGAATTGAAGACATATTGGGTGTACAAAATCTAGATATTTGATTTTAGAAATAAATGAGGAAAGACCATGCTTATCTACAAGTTAAATTGAGATGACATATTGGATGTACAAAATCTAGATGTTGATTTTAGAAATAAATGAGAAGAGCCATACTGTATCTGGATTAATTAGGATGACATATTGGATGTACAAAATCTGAATGCTGTGATTTTAGAATTAAATGAGGAAGACCATAATGTAGAAATTTTAATAACTGCGCTGAATTATTCATGAGATTATACGATTACACACTATTTAAGCTTCATGCATAATACATAACCTCTTCTACAATTGATCATCAATATGCGGAAATAGAAGGAGTCGCATGCGCACATTAAAGCATAATCAAGCACACATATAACACGGTATGTAATGGGAAATCATACGGTTGAAAACCCCCAACTATTTGTATGTTCTCGTAGTAAGAGAACATGTAACAATGCACTGCTTTAAAAACTCCGGCTCTACGACACTATCTCACATGCTACCTGAACTAGCATGGAGGATGAACAAGTCACGAGTTCAATCTCTCCACAGAGTACGCACCACTCTGTTACGCAATCCAAGATGAATAATGATGAGATCCAAGTTTGAATCCCCACAAGCAGTCTGCACAATCCTCGATAGCAATCTCAATCAATATGTGTGCAAATCTCATGCATTCTCTTGCGTCCCTGGTGATAGTAGACTCACCTTTTACCCCACCTCTATGCTGGTCTCCTTTAGGCCTCCATACATTGTAAGTTAAACTGATGTGTTCTTTAGTTAATTTATGGTTAATAATTGGTAAGTTAATTAATAATTAATTCACACCACTCATCACTAGTGTATTTTTCGATTAGACTAAATACAACTGGTTCAACTAGGATTAAACCGAACAACTCCACCAAGCTACCTTACATGAGTTCTTCCGAAGTCCAACCATGCAATAACTCCGACGCCCTTAGGAAAATGGTATTTCCTTGTCGGCTGCATGTGCCCACATCAAGCATCAGCTGGAGGGGTACTCCAAGAGGATAAGATAATGTTTAGGTCCAAATATTATTAAGGGTATGTCTTGTTGTTTATTTTAGCATTTATGTCTAAAAATAGATTCCGCCCAATGTCTAAAAATGAGGTCCATATATTTTTACCAACTCGACCAATCAGCCATAAATAACATCTTTCAACTCATGAACCATGATCCATATGTCTAAAAATAGACTTTGCGCAAAAAATAACTGCGGGCAAGTGAAAGGCGACTTATTTTCACTAAGCCATCATCTTGTTGCATTCAACCCCACTCCCTCTCAACAATATATGGATTATACGCAACCCCCCTATCTTGCCCTCTGTGATATTTGAATTTTCTCACGGTAGCGCCTTACGTCGAAGATATCGGCATCTGATCCTCATTGAGAATATGTAAATGTGATTCTCTGTTTTAATATACGTGTAATTAATTTTGATGTCGATGTGTTTGGATCTATCATAAAATACCCCCTAGGTGTGAGAGTTTAATGCGATACGGTTATCACAATAAATCATGATGGGCTCAAGTGTGACCCAGGAACAACGGAGCCAAGATCTTCCTCATCATATGGCCTCGCATGCGGCCAGCTTGGCATGGCTCTCGGCCTCTATTTGGGCCCGAGTGCTGCCATGGATCTGCGCTTCTGTTTGTACCCGAAAACGCTGGGCCCGATCACGAAGATCCCTCCAGGATGTGTCTTCATCGTTGGGCTCCTGTCCAATGCGTAAGTGAAGCCACATAGCTTCACCTCATCCTCCTGTCTGGCCACCACCATCGCATATCACGATGTGCCTCTAAGATAATACAATACATGCTTGCACACTTGTCGAGAGAAGAGCTTGGTGAGCTTAACCATAGCTTATGAAAGCTAGTTAACGACATAGCATGTATACGGTGTCATGATGACGGATACATAGCGACCCACAAATTTTAGAGTAAACGGTGGCATCCTACCCCGACACGAGTAGCTCCTCCTTCCTCCAACCTCCGGAAGGGGTATCAACGAGCTTACAACCATGCATGTTGAACTTCTCCGATGTCTCGAACATACCTGCAGAAAGCAAACGATTATCACCATGACTGCCATTCCAATCCAAGGAAATAATGAAGGAGGCTGGTCCTTCATCTCAAACTCTCTAGCAAGATCTCCTTGCATGAAAGTATCAACAGCTCATCACAAAATCAAAATCGGACCATCGCCATTGATGGTAACTTCCTTCCACCACAATGTTCGAGTTGGGATACTGCCTCACTCTTGGAGAATCAGTACGATTGAAGGCTCTTGTCTATCATGGTGTTGTACCAAGCACAAGGTGTTTGTTTCAACCCATACGATTGCTCTCTTGAGTACGCACACATCGACTCGGTCTTTGAAGATCTAGAAACAACACAGGCTACTCTGTACACCTCCTCCTCCAATGACTCCATTGAGGAACACGATCTTCACATCCATACGATGGATGTTCCACCTGTCTGTGAGGAAACTGGATCTTCCGTGTGGAAGAATACCTTGCGACGGTGCAAAGAAGTTGTCCTCTTAATCGATCCCCTCTGTCATGAGAAGCGCAGACAGCAGTCTTGCCCAGCACGCCTCACCTCCCACAGTCGGCCGCTTGCTTCACTTTGCATGAGTCCATCTCGAACCACAACGGTTCCCCTTCGGCCTTGGGAAAATCTCCCTTGCATTGTTTCTTACAATCGAATCATACTCTTCACCATGGCATCTGCATGCGGGGTCCTCCATAGCTTCCTCCAAGGGATGACTCTGTCCTTTTATTTCTCACAAAGAGCCATGTATCCGATTAATAAATTGGGTATTTGCATCTACATACGTCTTTATGTTGTGGGTAGTGCTACAACTCTGCGCGTAACGAGCCGGTCGCTCGGCACGTAGTGCGCTTGCACCCCTCTAATGGTTGGTAACACTGGGTGATGCTATTCCACTCATGAACCTCATCCTGTGGTGCAGTCACATCTTGAGACTCATCCTTAGGAACTAATAGCTCTCATCTGCATGTGAAGTGTGGCTCCCTACTCAGAGAAGTGAACACGCACTGGCTTTCTCCTCTGGTCGATATCACCGCACAACGAGTCTTGCATTGTCTGAAAATACCTGTGATATTTTGGGCGTATGATGTTGCCCCACAAATATCCCCGCCTCGCCAGTGGCTCAACTTCTTCTTGGCATCCTTCATGCGCTGCATGCATAGATAAGTGGAACCAAAATCTATAAATAGAAATATCGGGCCTTTTGCAGTATGCTCCTCCGTTATTACTCATCCAAATATCTTGTGGGGACAACGGTTACTTTGTATCTTTATGACCTAATTGCATGCTCATATAAGTGAAGGGTAGGCCACAGTCATGCGACATCGCCGTGCGGCTTACGATAGATTTACGTTCTTACGCTCCAACAACCCCATTCTGTTGTGAGTTATGAAAGGGTGCTATGAGCTCTTCGAATCCACTCTTGCTTTGCAAAAAGTATTTACGATTTCTCCGAAGATGAATTCACCACCATTGTCACTCCTAACGGAAACACTTCACTTGCTTCCCCAATTCCTTCTCAACGGCCACCTTGAACTCACGAACTTTGAGTGTGTCTTGCTCTTCTATGCCATAGAAAGATCCCATCTTTCAAAATAATCGTCGCAAAGATCACATGATGCACCGTAGCACAACGGAAACTACTAAGAAAAGAAAGGTCCACACACGTTCGTGTGAATTCTCTCAAGGATCGTCGTGCGCATGACTATCACTTCTCGTGAAAGAGTAGCTACCAGAAATTTTCCCCAAGGTACACTGCCCCTTTGATGCGTGCCTTCGAAGTGCCCTTAGGAAGCCAGTGAAATCTCTACCGCCAGTATCTTCTGAAATCTCCATCGTGAAGGTGGCCAATCTCCGGTGCCATAGCTCACCATCATCACAGCTCACCACTCCTTCGCAACCGCCTTATTCTTTGCAACACGGACATCTACTTGCGGTGATAAAGGTTCTTGACTCGAACCCCTATCTTCACGGAAGGTTTCTCAGTTGTCTTCTACCGCGGAAATCCTTTCCTTTCTTGAAGGCAACATCGTACCCTTATCTAACCGCTACGAGAGATCGATTCTTCAATCTGCTGGAGACAACACATCACATCATGTCTGAGAAGGGTTTGCAAACTCCCTCTCAAAAAATACTGTGCAAATGCGGTCGCACTGTGCTCTGCCATCATCGCCCATCTCGATGTGCACTCAAAGTCTTTCTCATCCGGATACGAAAACAAATCTAGATCTCTACGATCTCATGTGCAGAAAAACGCACTGCTTGTCCAAGAACCATGCGATCCCATCACCGCCAGAACCAAGCATGCGATCGGTGAAAAATATGTCAAACGCTCGGGCTAAGGGCTCTCCGGTGGGAATCCAACAGCCTTCTTATTTTTCTTCTTGCGGACAATATGTGGCATAATGTCGGGATGTTGGTAGCCAGGTGGCTCGCCACACCTTGCACATGCTCTTGCTTCTTGGCTCGCACGGAATGAAGATTTCTTGCTCTTCCCCTTCTTTGCTTTGGAAGCCAAAGTGCAATTTTCTTCATCGGATGCCTTTTGATGAAGAGCGTGTCACAGTACTTTCAACCTTGCTCTCCCCACTGGTCAGGCCAAAGTCGCTCCCATCCTGGAAATTTCTCCAGGCCATTGGAATCTAATAGGCATACCAACTCTTCGGAAGACCATGGAAGCCAAGCCAACCAATTCCTCATCATCTACGGTCCACCCCACACTTCACGACTCATCCACACGCATTGGATGAACTTAGTGAGGAGTAACGGGCATCTTGTGGCCTTTCTCCATCTTTATTTGTGTGTTTATCCTTCGAGCGCCAACTTCCACTGCGGTCGCTCTTGCTTTCAGGTCCGTGCGTAGTCGCACCACATCGTCCCGGAGAATATTCACATGCATATACTGAATGTCAATGTGATCCTTCACACCTCCAGCAGAATCCTTCGACACTTTCCCATCTTCTTTTGTAAGCCTCGACTTGAGCGGCATGATGAAGCTTTGGGACCTCAGCTTCTATGAACTCCTTCTTTGTTATCGCTCTAATAATGCCTCACGTACGTACGCTTCAACGCATAATTAGAGGCTGTCAAGGGAGCATACTCAAGTGCGTTCGACTGGTTGTTTGTTCGACACCGAAAACTTACTGTGAATTAAAAATTCCAAATCTTTTTTTACCAAATTCGAATTCCCACCAGGCTCAAAACTCAGCTGCTTACGATGCGAACAAATTGTTTGCTACAGCACGGAGATCGGGTAACAGGGGCATTCTTGGATATGTCACCTTTCGAGAGAAAGGATGGATCCCGAAGGCTCTGCTTGGCACCCGGACTCTTGTCAAAAAATAAATTGTAATCAGCAATAGTCAGAGTAAATCAATTTTGCTTCGATACCATGTAGAAATTTGAATAATAGCTTAATTATTAACCAAGATTATCACAGTTACCACCTGCCAGCTTCATGCATAATACATAACCTCTTCTACAATTGATCATCAATATGCGGAAATAAAACGATCGCATCGCACATTAAAACATAATCAAGCACATGTAACACGGTATGTAATGGGGAAAAGCATGCGGTGAAAACCCCAACTATCTATATATTATAATGATAGAAACATATGTAACTATTTTGTAAAAAAGCTCATAGCTCTCGACAGTATCTCACATGCTACACACAAACTAGCACGGAAGATGAACAAGTCACGAGTTCAAATCTCACTCCAAAAATCTTCTTCACCCCTCTCTTCACGCAATCAAGATGAATAATGATGAGATCAAGTTTGAATCTGGCTTGATACGCAATCACCTCGGCTGGCAATCTCTCGGTCAATGTTTTAACACAAATCTCCTTGCTACGGCTATAGTCACAGCGATAGTGAACTCACCCTTTCACCCACATATCTAACAAATTAGGAGTCCATTAGCTTATCCATACATTGCGATTAATGATGTGTTCTTTGGACTTGATTTATGAGTTAATAATTAGTGAATTAATTAATAATTAATTCACACCACTCATCACTAGTGTATTTTCAGTTAGACTAAATACAACTAGTTCAACTTCAGCAAGACACAACTCCACCAAACATCTCATCAACTCCACCAAACTGCTGCCACATGAGTTCCAACTGATCAACCATGCAACTCAACTAACCCTTAGGAAAAGCGTATTTCCTTAATAAATTGCATGTGTACACATCAACATCAAACTAGAAGTGTGCTCCCAAGAGGATAAGATAATGTTTGAGAGTCCAAATATTATTAAGGGTTAATAATATTTGGTACATTCTATTTTAATGACCCAGGTCTAAAAATAGATTCTTACCATTCTAAAAATAGAGGTCCATCTAACTTTGCACCAACTTAACCAATCATCCATAAATAGCATCTTTCTGACTCATAGACCATGATCATATGTCTAAAAATAGACATAATTAAAAATGTGTTTCTGGCAAAAATAGCACTGCGGGCCCACTTAGTGAAGGCAACTTCTTTTCACTAAGCTCCATCATCTTGTTGCATTTTCAACACATAACTCTAAGATTTGATTTGAAGACTATTAATGAAATGAAATCCATAATAAAGGTCATACTAGTAAAAATAAAATAAAATTACAATTTCCCTGGTAATAGATATTACTCAAAAAATTATCATTCATTGTTCTGATTAATTAAAAGCTAATCAAAATTTTCCCCATGGGATCCGATTGGGGCATTACATACACACCCCTCCTTCAAAAAACTTCATCCAGAGATTCTGATTCAAAGCCATAAGGATTTTTGAAAATAAAGCATAACAAAGAAATAGAGATAGATATAAGTAGTAAAATTAAGTCAAGCAATACCACCTCCCATCAAAGTCTCTAATCTAACTTATAACCTCCTAGCCTTCCCCAACCTACTTCTTCTCCCATCTCACTCTGTCCTCTATTGTCTCTTACGCATGTGAATAACTACCTATCAACAACGATAAAACCAATATGGTGTAGCGTCGACTATGTCGACCTAGAAAATTCCCTAGCACATGCAAGCATAAATCATCCCCTTGCTCACCACATCTAGGTGAAGTGTGTCCCTCCTTGTCCCTCCCTTGATCCTGAGCTTGGAGACTTTCATGATGGGAAATACCTCCACCCCTCCTCAAAACTAGGGTCAACACACTAATATGGACACACCATCCTTTGTATCATCGAATAATCTGATGAGATATTCTTTCTTGTCACTGTATCATTACACTTTACCCATGTCATAATAGTTCATATCAAGTAGATAAAAATGTAATAGAATAATGTACATCTATTACCATTCTTCGTCGGATATATCACGCTTGTTTTACCAATTTAGGAGCATAGATCTTGGTTATCATATAGTTCTTTCCAATACGTAGGTTAGTTCTCATTCATGCATATACATAAAAACCAAAAACATATAGATAAGTGATCTTAATCACTCATATTGCCAAGTTTCAACATTCTGTCCCAAATTTTCACTTCTACATAAATACTAGAAATAAATATTACATTAGATAAATCAGAATTTTGATAAGTCATTCATTAGATAAATCATGTCCACGTAAGTCATATGTAAAATATCAATAACTCTAAGAAGTCATACATTAGATAAATCATAACCAAGTAAGTCGTACATCGGTTAAAAGTCATGCAATCAAATAAGTCCTTGCAACAATATTTTAATCAAAAATACCTAATATATCTATTGGTTTATATAAGTAGTTTCATTTTTCCAACTAAAATGCAACAATATTACATAGTGTTGATAAAATAACACGGAAATACCAAATAAGTCTTAGCATAGGTAGTTAACCAATCAAAATGGTATCTGCAATTTTCGAAAAGTGAGGGCAATCACCAACGTATAGTCTGCAACCTCCGGAGTGGCCCAGATCTTGTTTATACTTGTCCCCTTTGGACGTTAACTTTGTTACCATGCGACATCTAAGATGTCGAACCTATATTAATATGTGTAATGGTTGAACCATTACGGTTCACATCTCAAGGAACCTACAATTCCTCCAATCTAGTTTGTGAGATTCATAAAAAACATAATGTATTAAAATAGATACATAGAAAACAACATGAGTTTTATGCAAATGGGGGTGGCGGTACAAGACGATGAGCAGGCGGTCTAATCTTATATTGATTATAAAAGGTCTATAAACCGAGTGACAACTTTGTCCCTTTCCCAAAACATGGTGCTTTTTTTGGGTCTAATAGGAATAAAAATTGGTCCCCTACCTCATAACTATGATCGGTCCTGTAGTACCTCGGCATAACTCTTTCTATCTTGTGCTTCCTTTAACCTTTCTAGAATCTTTCGTGCACCCATTCCTCCATTTTTGTGGCTAACTCACGGTCCAACTATTACTCGGTCCTCTAACTTTCCCAGCACGATGGAATCCTACATGGCCTCCCATACGAGCTTGATAAGGAGGCATCCCAATGGAGACTATGGTGGCAGCTGCCTGGGCAAACTCTACCAATGGTAAGTACCTTTCCCATTGAGTACGATTATCCATGACGTAAATTATGAGCATGTCTTCCATACTTTGATTTACTCTTTACGTAAATAAAATCTATTTATGGATGATGTCACGATTATAAGTTGACGGGTCCCAATGATATTTATAGTACCTTTCAGCTGAAAAAAGCTATGTAAAGCGAGAGTCTCTATGGGGAAAACCAGTCTTTGTGGGTAACAGTGTGATCGAATAACTTCACTTATAAAAATCAGGTGCCACATCGATGTTATCACAGTATCTCTCACTAGGGATGGAAGTAGGCACTTTTGGTTCGCTATCAACTACAACCAATATGTGGCCCAATACCTCTCTATAGTGGTGGAAAAACTTCTAACGGAAAATCCATGAAAATGACCTCCCATTTAGACATAGGAATGTCATGTGGTTATGAGTCGAGTACCGGATGGTAATGATCGACCTTCACTCATTGACATTCAAGACATTTGGCGACAAGGCGGAATATGTGCGCCAGCATGCTGTCAAAAAGAAAAGTTTCTTCATGTGGCTACATCTGCTTCACTCTGAGTATGTGCACAATGAAGTGCTCTATGTGACTCTTCAAGGATGGTTCTTCTTATACTCCTTCATGGGATGTACATTCTTGCTTAATCTCGATAGTCCATTGGTTGAGGACATAACCACTCAAACTTTTGGTTCTATACGCTACCCACTCTGGGTGTTGATATAACTTTGAGATACCAACTATCTTCAAAGAGTTATTCCAACACACGTTCCTTAAATTAACCCTCGGGTACTAATCGGCAGCGACCTCACCTTCAGTGTATTAGCCACCACATTTACTCTACTTTCCCTTAATATACTGAGATCCCAAAATCATACTCACTCATGAATTCCTCCCTGCCTTTGTCTAACGTTACGTCTCTACGGTGAAGAGGTACTTCAAACTTTTATGATCGGTTCTTAACTCAGCTTCTCCCAATGAGGTAGTGTCTCCGAGTTTTAAAGCTAACATCTGCTGACACTAATTTCTAAATCATGGGTAGCATAAAATTATGTATGTTTCTTGAATTTTTGGATGTAAACTATTACTCCACCTTCATGCTAACTTAGCTCCCAATCCTTGCTTTAAAGCAGTACGGTCAATAGTCCTTTTTCCATGTCGAGGCACTCGAAGGATTGGTGCACTTGTTTGTAACCTCTTTAGTTTGGTGAATAAAGTGTCACATTCCTCATCCCATTCATACCTAACCTTTCGTTGTAATGTGGTGATGGGTTTTGCAATCTTTGCTGAAAACCCTTCCACAAATCTCATGATAATATGCCACCAACCCCATGGCTTCACACCTCATGAGAATTTTTTATTGGCCAATCCATTGTAGCCTTTAATGTTTCTAGTTCAAGTGAAATCCCTTCTCTTTGAAATAGTGTACAAGATAATGAATTTTATTTTGAAAGAAGGAACATTTTGACAATTTTACATACAATTGATTTTCCCTTAAGAAAGGTTAGCACAACCCTTAGGTGCTCTTCATGCTCCTTTTCATTCTTGGAATAGACAATAATATCATGCAGAAATACTTCCAAATTGGCCCAAATATTTCTGAACACCATTCATTAGACTCTGTGAATCTTGTTGGTGCATTGGTCGAAACCAAATGGTTCTAACTATGAACTCATAGTGCCCAAACCGAGTACGAAATGCATTTTGGGATGTCACCTTCCTTAATCCACACTTGGTGGTATCAGTTGTAGATTGGTCTTTGAGAAAAATTTTGCTCCCTTCATTTGGTCGAATAGGTCATCTATTAGAGTATTTAATTACCAACTTCTTTGTTAACTGGTTTGATTCAATCCCTATAATATGCATAACTAAGGACCCATCCTTCAGCTGTGACAGAAAATTCTTTGGTGCAAAGTGAAATGCTGAGTCTAATAAATCTGATCCAAAGTTCTTTCACTTCCAGCAAAACAAATTTCTGGACATCATCTTGTAGTTCTTGAGTCAATTTTTTGAGTTTTAAAAACAGAATTTGATGGAGTCTCACCTCAGGTGGGCAGTCAGGCAATTCTCTGCCAACAAGTGAGGGCATCACAGACCAATGACAGTGCTTGGCTGGAAGGTCATGTGGTCACTCTGTCTATCTATTTTTTATATAGTTTACAACCTTGTTGGAGACAATGCTACCTTCATTATGGAGATAAATGTTTGGGGACACTCCTCTATTGATATGTAAATCTCATTATTGTATCATCTAAAAAAATCAACTTCTTTTTTAAACAATCTACCAAAGAAAGCTGGTGAGCTTCCGACCCGATCCATTCCTATGATTACATACGTACGTCCCCCAATTTTGTGACATACTCCTTTAACTTAGTTGTACACACCCCGATGTTCACTTTACATTGGTTAGTAACATTAGGTTGCTTGTTTTATCCCAAAAGCCATTTCGACTTGTTTAAAGTCATTGTGCTCCATATCAGTTTCCAACACTACATTTTCTAATGCAAGTGGTGAAATGAAGCTATACGTAGCACCGAATCAAACAAAATTTTAACTTTTACATTGTTTATCATGCATGTAGTTTCTTACAATATTATTTGGGGTTCAACTTCATGGTTATCAGCTAGCATAGATTCGATGGTGGTTGCTTGCTTCCCCATTGGTGCTTTTCCTTCTCTACTATTTTTACCTATTTGTAACTCGAAATCTGCTGTGGTAATGAGGTCCCCATCCCCAACAGAGCAGTGAGGTAGACTCTATGAGAATGAGTTCTTGGAAGGAACTCCTTCCCCTAAGACCCCTACCCCTTCTCATGGTTCCTCATATGCATGTTGTGATTTTCATGAGTCCTTGAAGTTGTTGGTGGTACATGCGGCAACCATTGAAACTCCCACATTGTTGGATGATAAATCGTTCTTGCGGAACAAGATATGTCTTCCTAGTATCCTACGATAACTAACAGCAAGCAGAACAAATGTAAACTACTTTCTCTAGATTATATTTGATCTAGAATTTATATAATGATTTGAGACTTACGTAGTCCGGCATTGATTACGAGTCTTCTTTCTTTGTTGCTTTAGACTGTTCCTTTCGAGATACTGCAATCAAAAGCCTTAAATAATCGAAGCACCTACATAATATGAATTAATTTACCTTTTTAAAACTATCATGATGATCAAAAATTCAAGAAATAATCCATTTAAATAAACAACTCATTGAAAAATAGGATCCATTTGTATTATCTTTGATGAAAGAAGGAGCCTTACAATAGTGTTCACCTTGATGTCATACGGTCATTCTAGGGTCCGAACAAGCGTTTCCTCTACTTTGACAAGCCTTTGCCACTCTCGACTAACATAAACATGAGTGTGTGGCATCATTCCCATACTGGTAATTAGTTGAAAGTACGAGTTTTCAACAATTCTCCTCAAAAAATCTCAAAGCTCACCCCTTGAGAGCGCTGAACTGTGAAAAGCCTCAGTTATGCCAGCAAAGAGAAAGTTGCGGATCAAATAACTTGGGGGATAGAATCCTCTTTCAAGGGATTAAGTTCCCCTTGCAAGGTAAGGCTTCTTCCGTGGAGGATGAATGTGCATGAAGAGCAAAATTTCACAGAATAAATGGCTTCCCGAGCTTCGATTCAGCAGTTGGGCTTCCAAATTTTGCCATGCCTTCATTTTACCTTTTTTACGAGGAACCACACCTTTAATGAAGAAAAAGTGCGGCGGGATTCATGTGTTATGAAGCAAACAGTCTTTGACATAGTAGGTAATGCTAAGAAAGTGTGGTACAAGTATTTTAATGACTTGTGTAAGCTTTCTCTCTCAATTTCAAGGCTTGGTTTTAGGGAACCTTGCCAGTGTTTGTAAGTCTAAGGAAATTATGGTATGAGTAATGATGAACCCATGCGGCAGTCAAAAATGTCATATTTTGGTGTAAGCAGTTGCTGCCCCCTAAAGTGCGAAGTCTAAGAGTATTCGAGTGACGTGCTTTATGTTTCGAAGTTCGCTTTTGGGCCACCCAGGTGAACCACATGTAAACATTCAATACAAAACATATATATATATATATATATCTGCGCATCGACATTAGGCATTCCTGCCTCCAATCAAACACTAACTAAACTTGTTCGTGTAGAAGCTATTTTACTATCACATCCAATAATGTAGACACGAGGTATGGTTACAGCCATCTATTTTATGAATAGTCCTTTACTGTTGAATAATAAAACTCCTCGCATTTTGGATGGTGGAAACTAGATCTAAGGTCTTGATCTACTGCTACCCGAACTAGTGGAAGTTTTATCCTTGATTGATTGTGTATGAAGTTAGACATGGTAGAAACCATGATTACCAGGTCAATGATGTGGGCGGTAACAAGTGTGGAAGAGAGCGCCACCAATAATGAAAATGGCTCTCAGAGTACTCAGCACAATCCATGAAATGTGATTAAATGATGCGAAGTCAAACATTTTCACGGAATCATTCGATCGAAGGTCAATGATGTGACACATGCGTCGAAGGCAGAAATGTTGCCATTAAGGCATGCGATTCCAAGAGTACTAAAGGATTCTAGATAAACTTCCTAGATGATGAGTTGTCGTCGATAGAAAAGTAGTAATCATGGGAAAACCCACGACATGAAACAGTAGATCAATTTGTGTACAAATATTTTTCAAGGACTAACTCGGGATGGTCGAATGGAGAAGCAAATGTTTGCAAATGAATGGTTCTTTAATTTGTCCTCTTGAACACATAATGACCTCTGAGATGGTTTGGTGACAACATTGATCTAAACTAATACCTAGAAATCGGCGAAGACTTTCCAATATGGTTTGATTAGCGATAAGGCAAAGTTTTCCCAACCCAAGGTGATGAAAGTGACAAAGTGTCATACTTCAAGAGTGGTAAACTTCTTTTTAAACAAAGTGTGACAAACGATTAGTTTTCTCGGTTTTCCCCCACCATTTAGAAGAAAGTACCTATCTTTTATTTTTGACAAGCTTTTTGTGAAGATAACATTTTTTTCTTGTTATGTAAGCTCATCCTTCGGATAGGTCCAACAGTATAAAATCGAACTAAGAAAGGAGTGGTTAGTTCTTTGTTAATCGACGGTCCTTTACTATTAAATTTTAAGGTCCGGTATAGGAAAACTGCGTTTTGTTTTTTTCATTTTAGGAAGTCGGAAAAGAAAAACTTAAGAAAACTGGTGGGTGTAATTTTAAATACAGGTGGTCTCTCAAACTTTGAAAAAGGGATAAAATAATGAGGAGAGAACTCTATTGACTATGATTGACGTCCATAAATATTTTCGTAAATAGTCCATTTGGTCAGGAAAAGGGGTAAACTTATCACGAAGGACGAGTGTTCATTTCCTTTAACGATTAGAATAGTCAAGTACTCGACAATATTTTCATATTTAAAGAGTCTAAAAAAGGAGAAACTAAAAGAAAACTCAAAATTTCATGCCCCAAGTAATTTTTAGAGGTAGAAAAAGTGATAAAGTGTACTCGATAGTTTCGCTTTTTGTAAGTTTTAACGAGTTCGAAAAGTGATAAAATTTTCTCATTCACTTTTTCATAATTTTACCAAGTTTGAAAAAGTGATAAAGTATATCACTTCTAAAAATAACCATTTTGCAAAAATCTGTGATACCTTTCAAAAACTCCAAAATTAAACATACATGTTTATGATTAATAAAAATAATTTGTAAACCACTTTTCAAAGTGAAAAATAAACAAAATAATATTTTATTTATTCAAAAATCTTATAAAAAGGTTTTTTTGTAAATCATTTTTACCATTTGACTTGAGTGAAAATTGAGAACTTTGGTAAACGTTTCGGAGAAAGATTAGAAAGATTAGCCTAAATACAAGATAATCGTCGATTCCGGAGTAATCCACATCATCTTAACCTTCATTTTTTTCCATTTATATACTCATTTTAGGGTTTAAATTGATTTTATGGAGGAAAATATGTTCAAAAAAAAAAATTTCTCACGGGGGTCATGAAATAAATACATGGAACATGGACCCGAAGATTTTTGTAAAGAAAAATTATTGATGGTACACACATACACATAAGATACGTGTGGATCCCCCACCTTTGTTTTTATACATAAGTGTGGAGAACCTTTGTAATAAAAAATAAAATGTATAAATCTCTCAAATTAAACCAGAATTTTCTCACTCAAGTTGTTTTTACTTTTCGATTTGTCCATTGCACGATGTTGCAATGCTTGAGTGGTGAACGAGCATGAAGGATTGATGATGTAGCCATGTTTACATCCGCCACATTAAGTTTTAAAAGCGTGTGGTTTAACACCAAATTTTGGGCCATTAAGGTATGAGGAGCTCGGGTAGATTTAGCACGGCTGTTGACAAATGGGATGTACAAGGGAAAACGTGTTTTATCATTGGAGAGTCCAAGCAGAAATTGGCGGGAAGATATATGCTTCCTCATTGGTTTATCAAGGGGCGAGAGCCACTCTCTTTATTTGAAACCAAGGTAGGTATCCGGTCTTGTCGTAGCCTTTGGGAAGAATTTTTCAATGAAGAGCGAGACCCCGGATAAACGTATTGACATAAAAACCATTATTCGTCACGAGCTAAAATTCTTGCATTTATGGTAACCGAGTTGTGTGGAAGCTGCTTTCCACATGTCACTACAGATCCCAATCTGAGGCTGTAATTGTGTGTTGCTTTAGAGGCACCATTTTTAGCTGGTGTGAGGTGATGTGAGTCGATGTCAAAGGCCAGGCGGCTAGAGAAAAAAAATGTGAAGTAAAAACTTAGGATATGGAGCGATTATGGTCACATTTCTCTGAAGAGGATTCTCTCTTTTTATTTACAGTTGTTAGGTTGTTCACGGTAGAGAGTCGAAAAGAAAGAGCCTCGATATGGTTCGATGGAGTTTGTATTGATGGCCGAAAATCACGGTGAAGGCGGCCCAGGAGTTGTTCATTCTCGCTTACTTTCATTGGTTAGATAACCAAGTCTTCATGATTGAAGATTTTTTTCTTATCTTGGGATAAGGTCGCGGCAGCAGGAGATGTCTCTTCCTCCGGGGACACGGTGGGATGATTAGGAAAAATCATTTGGACATGTTCTAAATTTTTATTTTTATTTTTATTTTTGAATCATCCAAAACTAATTACAAAATTCTACGTACGAGATGTGGGTCCACATCGATCGGCACTCTCGAGTCCTTTTGACGGGAAACTGCATTTACACCACCACCACCACGAGTTCCAGAATCGCAGAGGTCCTTACCGATGCGGAGAACCATGCGGAGAAGTTGACCTTAGATATTCCGAGACTACCATAGATGATGTTCATAAAACACGAGAGAGATATGTTATCGAGGTTCCCGAGACCCGTTCGGAAATTCTAGCGAGTGCTTGGTACATGACGGTGTTTATCGCTGATCATCACCTGAGATAGTGGATGATTGATATTCATTTATCATTTTGCTTATACTTTTTCCGATCATAAGGTGTTTTGGACCTATGATCGAGACGACCTGTAATATTTTTATAACACTACCCTTATGCTATGATATTACTACCTAACTGATTGCTACTGTCTTAACATGTTATCGAATGTTATTTTGATCTGTATGTATATTCTCGCAAATATACATTTATAACACAAGAAAGCTACGCATCGACTAATGTGTTAAAATTTCTTGAAATATTATGATACTCAATATAATCGAATTCTTGTTCCGAAGACGAACTTTCAAAAATAATCTTAACAACACTAGTTTTTTAATTGCATATACTCTGTTCAATTTGTAATACAACGAGTTTAGAATCTAACCTAGCATTCGAACTTGAATTCCAAATGAAATGGATTGAGACAATAACTCAATAACTACGCTACTGCCAATATTGTTCCTTACGTTTGTAGGCGAGGCTTACCCCATGCATAGATACTAACTCATCAATGGGTGAATAAATCACCCAAGCCATGAAGAAATGTTAACATACTACGACCAAGCACCATCGACCAAAACCAATGTATGTTTTGAAGGGACGTCGTCATGCGCAAAATCAGAGTGATCTGAATAGCGAGGATAGTAGTAAAGCACACTTAAACTAA
Organism: Pinus albicaulis; assembly: GCA_034641835.2. Classification (NCBI taxonomy): domain Eukaryota; kingdom Viridiplantae; phylum Streptophyta; class Pinopsida; order Pinales; family Pinaceae; genus Pinus; species Pinus albicaulis. Next base: position 518,062,737 of record CM076577.1, on the reverse strand, counting down.
GTAGCGATTTCTAATCTACAACACACCAATTTATCAAAATAACTAATGTCTGGGAAGATCTCCACACAAGAATCAAGCATATCTCTCTTGAGATAAAGACCATTTATGCAAGTTTCTAAAGAGACCACAATCAGAATTGATAGGTTCATGGGCCCCATTTTGTTTGTCACTTAGCTGTAAGGACCATGCTACATGAGACTATGTTCCAAGCTAGCTTGTTGTGAGCTTGATCATAAACCAAGACTAGGTCCTTCTTAAAAATACGAGGTATAACACTTCTGTCATATTGAGCTTTCATTCGTTTTCGCATGAGTTTGATGCGCTAATGCGGTGTTGCGCCAATTCTCATCTAATTGAGCTAAGTACAAAAGTGTTTCTCCTCTTCATAAGTGGTTCGTGGCCAACTCTGTAGCTGGTTGGAGTGATGGTGTCTCGCATTCAATTGGTAATACCACTTCCTAGTAAACCGATTGAAAGGAGTAAAACACATCGATGTTTTTGCGGAGTTCGATATGCCAAAGTGCGAAAAAGCATGGTGCCAATTCGATTTATGAATTCCAATGATTCGTTTGATCATGGTGACTAAAAATTTATTGATAGCTTCAACCTTGGTCTGTTGCGCTGAGATAATATGGTGTAGAATTGTGCGTGGCCTGCCAAGTTAATTCGATTTTGGTCATCATGATGTTTTGAAAATGACTCCCATGGTTAGTAATAATTATTGCTTGGGAATTTTCTTAGAAATGAGAAATCACATGATTTAACATGAAAGTATTTGTGATTTTCTGCTCTGTACATAAATGTAGGCATCGCCTCGGCGCATTGGTAAAATAATCTGCAATAAGAATAATGTACCCATGCCCATAGCCAAGTGAGGTGACATGTAATGAAGTCAATGCCCATTTTACAAAAGATGCAGCGGCAATTATAGGGTGAAGGAGTGGGTGGTGCACGCATCTTGCGATCGAAAATTTGGCAGGTTGTGGCATTTTAGGATAGCAGAAAATACAATCTTTAAATATAAGGATGGCCAAAAATAGCCAACGCACAATATCACTGAGGCTGTGGAATACCCGAAATAACCCACATACTCCCGAGTGACGGTCATTTTAAAACCTTTTTAGCTTCGTCGATATTTGAACAACGACAGCAGTACGCTGCATGGTGTAGTGTGTATCACAACAATATGATATTATTTAGAATGCAAATATATTTTCGTCATTGTAATACATAAGATTTAGGTTTGGAGATAAATGATGATATCTCCATACCAAGGATACGATGAATGCGATAAGAAACAAAGATTCATGTGATAGGATGTTGCCTTTCTGATTTCTATGTCGGTGCCGGAAGTCACACACATGAGTTCGAGCGTCACCAATGATTTCTTTGATTTGTATTTTCAAATTCCAAATCAAACTCCTGCTGGTCTGTAATCCATTTTGGATTATTTTCCCCTACGCAGTTCATTTAGTCAAAATATACATCATAGGTTACAATAAAAAATCAACACATTGTTTGCATAACGGTATGTAATGAATCGTTGGACAACTTGAAAAGGTAGCAAGGCCAATTTCTCCACATGTGAAGTACTTGATTTTGGTCGGATGCATATTTCGAATGAGATAATAAATCACATGTTTGTTGTCAGAATTCATATTCACGAACTAAGACCATGCCAATCGTAAGTTGAAGAGGGCTGGTATAAAAAGTAATTTTGGTTGTAATTGGGAAGATGAAATAATGGTGCATGGGTCAACATTGTTTAAGAGCATCAAAATATCGATCGGCGATCTATAGTCCCAAAGAAAGAAATATTCTGTTTTTAAAGACACAGGTAAGACCTTTGGTTATGCGGCCATAGTTAGGAATAAAATCGACACCAAAGTTGTTTTCCTTGCAAACTTTGGAGTTGGTAGAAAGAGTAGAAGGAGGAGGTAATTTGATGGTAGCCTCAACCTTGTGATGGGTCGACACGAATGCCTTCCTTTGAGACAAAAATCCCAACAATTGTCCGGATTCAACTCAAAAGACACATTTTGTGAGGATTCAAATAGATATTGTAATGCATACATCTCATAAAGATAGCTCGTAGATGAACAAGATGATCTACTATGCATGATGAATGACGGAGAGTAAATCATCTGAATAGGGTTTGCACAATGTTTAATGTCATGGAAATGTAAACATTTGCCCTCTCAAAAGTTGCACGAGCGTTCTTAGAAGGTCAAAAGGTAATTTTCAATAGTAAATTTCCCCACGAGACAAATGAAAGTTGTTTTGGGTTGATCGATTATGAGAGTATGTTGATTTGATCGTGGCAGAAAATCTGTCCATAAATGAAAACATTTCACTTGGCACAATCGTCAATAATTTGATCAATAAGGGGTTGGATAATTAATAACGGACAGGCTAGGTTATATATATTCGATACATTATAAATATCATCCCTTTTTTTATTAAGAACAATATTCATTCACCCAATTCGTTAATGGAATTGGATAAATAAATTTGCATGAAGTAATTTCTCAACTTGGCTTTAATAGTGTTAACTTTCGTGGATGTATCGCGTAATCTTTGTCGGACGGGTTTAGCATACGGGTAATATTTTAATTTATGAACGACAATTAACGGATCGATTCACGGCATTTCTTCATAGGATAGAGCAAAAATGTCCCTTTGAATTCACCGAAATGGGAGCTTTATATGTTGGATTTCATCAAGCATACGGAAGCACCTATATGAATGTTTTCAACAATTAAGGTTTCAACGCAGAGATGTCAGCCAAGAACTTTCGTAGAAATGTTTGTTAGTTCAATTAATTAGAATTCACTTAATAAGTTCAAGGTTCTTTGACATAATCGGCTGATAAAAATGGAGGAAAAATTGGTTTCAAAAATGATCGAGATAAAATTAAAAACAAAGATGGAGTGGTGTAGATCTTTATAGTAATTCTTCTGGAGCAAAATTCACGAATATGCTCACAGTATGAATACTTGTTGAACGAGGATCCGGAATTGATGGCGAAGATGAACTTGATATCGAAAGTAATTCCCCTCGTGACCACATTCACTAGATCGGGTTTAGTTGAAGAAGTATGATAATTTGTACTACTTTGATATACCCGATTGAAAAGGACTCAAATACATCTATGCCATCGAAGAATCTGGTTCTAAGTACGAAGGTACTATCCAAGGATCCTTTCGAAAGAAAATAGTAACGATGTAATCATATTGATAATGAAAATAGGAGAATGTACGTTAGGGAGGAGAGCGAGGAAAAAGTTCTGACGAAATCTTTGGTCTGACCCACTCAACATCTTTGTGAGGATAGTGTTTTTAAAACATATGTTGGATGCTATCGGTGGTGGTTGGGTCAAATGAATAATGAAAACTAATCTATTTTTATGATATTTCCTTGATGAGGGAACATGATGTAGCGAAAAAGAACCGATGATATGACAATAGCAGTCACCAGCATAAGAACTAGTGCGACCAGGGAGAAGGTTGTAATCAGGAAAGGCATCAACACTTCCATCTGAATTAACGGTTTTTCCTTGAACTCTATTGATAGATCTTGTAAAATACCATGTGGATGAAAACCTCTTCCATCAAAATATTGGGGACCGTCAATGATTGGTTAAGTATTTATATAACAAGTGATTTCCAACATTTAATGACATGATACCGCAAAGCCTTCATCAACAACGATGTAAGCTTAATGTTTTTTTACTATTCTTTGGAATTTGAAAAAGCCATTTGATGGGGTAGGCGAGTGTAAAAAATTCTCTAAATCGAAGATCATTAGGTTCGAATCACGAAGGTCTCGGCTCTAGGCCGACAATAGTAATTTTCTACGATTTTGACATAGTCGGCCGCCCAAAAGCCAGCTTTGTTGAAGAGGGAAATCGCCCAGTCTTCAACAATATTGTGAGTTACGGCGGCTCTCGCATGTGGACAAGCAGCTTCGATTACGAAAGTACACCTTTAGTAGGTAGTTTGATTACTAAGTCGAGGATTCGGTTCTCTCTTGTAGTGGATTAGAAAGCGAGGGAGATGTAGGCGATCTTTGAATTAGAACTTTACGCTAGCACCACCAACCCAATATTTTTACTACCATAATCTTGTGATCGACGTCGCAACCATCAAAGTATTATCCTCTAGCGTATTTGAGGTGTATCAATCTTGTTACTATCTTGAGCGAGAAATAACTCCTTCAAGACGATAGGCGTGGATGAACCCTTAATTTGATACCTACGGCTCTGTACGAACCTCTTTCGTAAAATGATCCTCATCATAGATTAGACAAAAATAATGAGGTTTTCGTTTTTTTAGATTAGTTGATTCGATTTATCGTTTTTATCTTTTGAAGATGATTTTTTGTTTTTTTATTCTTACCTTTCTTCTTCCCTTTAGTTTTAGGTTTGGTTGTAGATGATTCTACAACATGAATATTGGTGGAAGTTTTCGAACGGAAGAATCTCCTTTGGGTGAATCGGTAAAAGTTATAATAATGAAAGTCGTCTTGGAATATTTCTTCTTTTTTCTTTCCGGTGTTAATAGAACCAATTACACCATGTTGACATGAGAGCCTAAAGGAGTTGTAGTTAATTGACCAAGTCTTGGTAAATGATTTTTTCATACGAGGTAATCCTCATTTTTACCGCTAACTTTGTCAAAGAACCTCGAGAATCCTATTACGAATTTCGATTCTAAATTGAACTTGAAAACATTTCTCGGTTTTTATTATTATCTTAGTGAAACCCGGAATTTTTGAAAACATTCATATGATTGCTTCTTGTACACCGAGATGAAATCCAAACATATAAAGCCTATTTTGAAAATTTCGTGACATTTTTTCACGATTTCTATGAAAAATGCAGGAAATCGATCCGTCAATTATTTTCATGAAATCAAAACATACCGGATGCTAAACCTAACTCCGAAAAATATTAAATGGATACATCACGAAAATCTACTATTAATAGGGCATTGGAAACAAATCACGGAATGCCTACATATCATAAAAATAAGCTCGTAGATGAGTAAGATGATCTTCTACTTGCATGATGAATGAGCGGTAAATCATCGAATGCAAGGTTATGATATGTTTAAATATTACGCAAATGCATAAGACATTGCCCTGCGAAAAGTTACCCAGTGTTCTTAAGTCTAAAAGGTAATTTTCAATAAGAAAAAGTTCAGAAAAAATAGAAAGTTGTTGTGGAGGTTGATTAGCAAGGATTATGTTGATTTGATCGTGCTTGAAAAATCAGCCATAAATGAAAACATTTCACTTCCGACGCACAATGGCTTAAATAATTTGATCAATATAAGGGGTTGGATAATTGTCTTTTGGACAAGCTCGATTTATATCTATAATCGATACATACTCGTATCGTCCTTGTTTTTTAATACTTGAGGAACAATATTAGTACTAATAGTTAAGAGAATTGGATAAAAAAACACATAAAGTAATTTCCACAACTTCGCCTTTAACGACGGTAGCTTTCGCGGATGTATGCGACGTAATATTTGTCGGCGTCGAGTTTAGCATGCGGTATGTTTTAATTTCATGAACGATGGCCCATTGGAGGTTGATTCTAACATTTATTCATAGAGGGGACAGGACAAAAATATCAATTCTTTAAACCAAGTTATATGTTTGGTTAAATAAGGCGTATAGGAAGCACCTATGTGAATGTTTCAAAAATTCAGTTTCAACGAGATGTAAATAAGGTAATAAGTAGAAATGTTTGTTGATTCATTTCGAATCTGAGAATTCGTAATATGATTCCAGGTTCTTTGACCTCGGTAAAAATGGAGGTTCTTTGACTTGTTGAGCAGGGATGCGAGGTGATGGCGAAGTTGAACATGATATCGAGAAAGTGATTCCTCATTGACCACATTCACTAAATCGGGTTTAGTTATGAAAATTATAAGAAAAATTGTTTGTACTACACGATGTGCCAATTCAAAAGAGACTCAAAGGCATCATGCCATTGAAAGAATCTAAGTTTAATTACGAAAGGTACTATCAAAGATCATGAAAGGAAATAGTACTTGATGTAATCATATTGATATTAAATAGGAAGCCCGGTTAATTCAGAATGAAGTAGAGAAAAATTTCCGAGTAAAACGAAATATTTTAATTAAGCCACTCAACATCTTTGTAGGGATAGTCATTTTTTATTTATGTTGGATGCTCTTAGTAATTAATTTGGTCCGGATGAATAATATGAGAGCTGATCTATTTTTATGATCTTTCCTTAATGAGGGAGACATGATGAGATGAAACACGCAGGTAGTACGATAGCCGGGTCATAGCAGACCAGCTGCAACCAGGAGAAGGTTGGCAATCCGGAGGGGCATCGACCACTTCCACATCTAGATTAACGAGGTTTTTCCCCTTCGACCTCTATGAAAGTGAATCTTGTAAAAATGTCCATATGGATAAAAACCTCTTCCATCGAAATATTTGAGGATAGTCGGCAAATTGGTTAAGTGTCGGAGAACCAAGTGATCTCCAACATTTCTATGACGTGATACATGCGCAAAACCCCTTCATCAACAACGAACCAAAGCAACATTTGTTTTCTACTATTCTTGGAATTTGAAAATCCATTTGATGGGGTGGCGAAATTCGTAAAATTAAATTGAAGATCATTATGTTCGAATCACGAAGGTCTATGGCTCCCATGGTCGGCAATAGTAATTTTCTTTGGGGTAGGCATGATTGCAACATTTCAAAGATGACATTGTTGAAGGGGAAATCACAAGTCTTCAACCATATTATGGTTAGAAGCGACTCTCGCATGTGGATTGAAAGCTGATTTACGAAGTACACCTTTAGCGAGCGGTTTGATTACTAAGTCGGAATTGAGTTTCTTGATGTGTAGTGGATCTCAAAAAAGGCGGGGAGAGGTAGTTGATCTTTGAATTAGAACTTTACTGCTTCTTTACCACCAACGGGATTTTACTACCATAATCTTGCGATTGTGTCGCCAATCATCGAAGATATCCTCTAGTATTTGAGGAAGAATCAATCATGTTACTATCTTGAGCGAGGAAAGGGATCCTTCAAGACGAGCGTGGACGAACCCTTGAAGAATTTCGATACCTCGGCTCTGTCTCGGACACTTTTCCTAAAATGATCCTCATGCAGTTGAACAAAGGATAATGAGGTTTTCGTTTTTCGTCAATTGGTTCCAACACTGCTATCGTTTTTATTTTTGAAGATGATTTTTTTTTTTTATTCTTACTTTTCTTCTTACTACTAGTTTTTCGATTTTGGTTGTGAATGATTCTACAACACGCATGAATATCCAAACAGTTTGCCCATTGAAGAATATTCTTTGGGTGAATCGGGTAAGATTATAATAGGAGAAGTGGTCTTGGAAGATTTCTTCTTACTCTTGTGATGTTAATAGAACCAATTACACCATCCATGTTAGAAGGTAGAGGTTGTAGTTAATTGATAAGTCTTGGTAAATCATTGGTTTTACTATAAGTACACAACGCTATGTATATACGATGTCCATAGTCTTGAGCTTGAAAATGACTTGCTCTTACGTAACAATGCCTCCTTTGGCCACATCTTCGGTGATTTTGGGCAACAATGATTTGATGATAAGCCATTCATTTAAAATTTGATCGGGTCAAACTCTCTCATGTCTCCTACGTCGCCATTCATGAATGTGATCGGATATGTACGTGAATGTGGTGTTTTAATGGGGTCAACAATTTTGTACCATTGTCGTATCGGACGATAGCGAAAATGGGTTAAAAATAGGTAGCTAATGCATTAAAATTATTAAATATGAGCCTCGTGGTAACTCATTACCATTTGACATTCTGAACCAATGAGGGATTCTCTAAAAAAGATGTGTAAATAAACGGGTAGATGTGTCGATTAGTGAATTGGACGCACACCGGAGGTGATAAGTCTGTAACATGATTAGATAGGATCTTCTCTGACTTACCTTCAAACTTTGCATGAATGATATCCTTTGGGCGACTTATTGAACGTAAATAATAATAAAAATAAATAATCAGAATGGTGGTAGGCGCAATAAATCGGTATCTAAAGTTGCTATGAACGGTAACCAACGGCTGGGGTCTTGATAACCTTGTGTGATCGAAGAACCCCGGTTCCCGAGAGGGGTATCCGGATATCACAGAATTGGATGCGCATTGGGAATTGTGAAACGGAAATTATTAGCGGATCAAGCAGGGTTGTTGAGGTGTGATAAGTATACCCAGGGATACGGCTTATCTTTGATATGTTGGATTACGTGTGGTATGTCCAGAATTGATACTTCCCACAGTACGGTTGATAAGTGAATTGTGGTTGACTAATGAGAGTAGTACTTGTACGATTTTCCCATAGGAATGCGGGCCAAGTGAAATACGAATTGCCGGTCCTCACTGTGGCACATATACTTGGGGAATTTGCAACGATATGAGGTAGTAGAAAGCAGGGGCTACGAGAGACTCGATAGGTGTGGTAGGTTAGACGAGAATTTGCAACGGCGTCAGAAGTTTGAGGTAGAGTTCTAGGTGTACTAGACCCGGAGTTCTTCAAACGGAAGACAGTGCGAGAGACCGAATGGTAGAATGGACAGGTTTAACTGGGTTGGATGGAAACCATAGGGCTATCCGAGGTTGATTAGGTAAGCACGTGGGTTGCTGAAATGCATTTGAACTTGAGATGGATCCCACACCATATTAATTTCGAATGTTGACCCATAGAAGGTTGTGCATATGAAGGACTAGAACCGAGTTGAATTTAAGTTTGATGATGTGGCAAATTTCTAGCTCCTTGTAATAATGGTTGACTTTAGTAGGTTGAAAACCTTGGTGGGTAGTGACCACAGGGGTTGATATTGACTCACACGAGGCATGTCACAGTACGGGGGTCGGTATTGACCTTGGAGGTATGTCTTGTCATATGGTTGATATTGACCATGAGGTATGTCTCTGTCCTTGGGGTTGCTACCCAAGAGAGAAATATTGTCCAGTTTGACCTCCGGAGTGACCGCCACCACAGAATTACACCCTCGGGTGGTAATTGACTACCTTTCGGTTTCCCAAAGCGGTAACTAACTGAGTTTGCCCCCGAGCGGTAACTAACTTCCTTGAGGTTAAGGATTTGGAATATTGCAGGACATCATAAAAATTTATTACTGTGTTCAACGTACCGGTGTTTGTTCCATTACGTACCGGAGATGATAACACTTGTTCAATTGTTTGAGAGGCTGCTCCTAAGAAGGTACCAAAGAGCGAGGCGAGTATCCAGGAAACAAACAAACCAGCAAAATGTTTACGGAAATTCACCAAGCACGTTACTCCGCCATGCACACCCAGATTAAGTAATTCGATAACCTCTCGTGTAGGGTAAAAAGGAATTCGTGGTGGTGAACTAAGTAAGACCTGTGTTTTTGCTTAAAAAATGTCAATGATAAATACCAAGCATCAGTGCGAAGAATGATAGAATATTGATTCATGCTCTCCTAAGATTTAAAGTTTCTTGGGTTTAGGAAGAACTACGTCTTTTAAGGACCAACAAATTCTTCAATACATATGAGATCGGAAGGAAGATTTTTGATAATACAATGTCTTACTCTGAGTGAATCGGGATCACTAAGTTGGAGTAACAAATCACGGATAATTCCTAACACGGCGAGGTTAGAATTATTAAGCTCATTGGGTTCTGAGTTAATTCACTAGTTGGAGAAACAATGTCGATGATTTGAAATTGAAATTGGCTCTTGAATATATTCTCACATTTGTGTTGATTATAATCAACATGAGGAATTATAGATGATTCTCATGATACATTGATCTAATTCTGCTGATACTAGGCGGTACAGAGCTTTCAATCCTTCAAGTTTGGCTTGGTGTATATTCGGGGGGTTTCCCTTAGGTCTAGGTGTCTTGGTAATTTGTTGCGATTAAGAATTATTAATCACACGCAATCAAAGAAAATTTCAATAAAAATCCTAAAGAATCACTAAGGAGACAATATCAAATGATCAAACGCTTATAAAATCTGGAGATCAAACCACACACAAACGATGAAATTCCCACACTAAAACACTAATAACCATATATTCTACGAAATGAAATAGGTAACACAGCATCATGAGAACTCTAGCCCAAAGACTCAAAAACATGAAAAACACCCCAAAAACAAAAAAGTGTGTTCCGAGGACGCACTTGGTATTTTTTGAAAGATTCGAATTTCAACACATTTATAAAATTATGCTAAAAAAAAATTGTTTTTTTCTTAGAAAAAGTTAGAAAAACACCTAAAAAAAAAAACTAGGTTGATGTTGGAATAACAAAAAAAAAAAAGTGTCATATTTTTACATTTAAAAAATAGAAATAACATTTTTTATTTTTTAAAATTCAAACATTAAAAAAACCTAATTTAAGAAAAAATAAATTAAAAAAATAAAAGCATTTTTAAAGCTTAAAATTTAAAAATATGTAGGAATAAAAAAATAAAAAATAAAAACAAAATAAAAATTTTAGCTAAACAAAAAACCTAAAATTTAAGAAAAAAATAAAAAAAAATAAAAAATAAAAAATTAAGATTAAAATTTCAAAATATGAAAAAAAAAAAATGAGAACAAAATAAAAATGTTAATTTAAAAATAAAAAAACAAGTTAAAAAAAAAAAAAAAACAAGTTAAAAAAGAAAAGAAATTATAAAAAATAAAATATAGAAATTAATTTAAAAAAGAAAAAAAGAAAATGTTTATTAGATTAAAAAAATAAATAAATAAATTTTAAAATAAAAAAATTAAATTTAAAAAGAAATATATTAAATATTGGCAATAAATTTAAAACTTTAAATAAAAATTTAAAAAAAAAAAAAAAACATTATTAGAAATTAAAAGAAAATTAAAAAAAAATGAAAAAGAATAATCAAAAATGAGAAATAAAATACAATAAAAATATTAAATTTAAAAAAATATATATATTAAAAAAAACAATTCGATTTAAAAAAAATAAAAAAAAAATAAAAAAATATATATATATATATATATATATATATTAGATTTTTATTAAATTTAAAAACAAATGTTAATATTAAAAATAACAAATTAAATTAAAATATATATATATTAAATTTTAATAAATCAATGAATAACAAATAATTTTGAAATAAAAATTAAATTTTAAATATAAAGAAAAAAAAAACATTGTTAAAAAATAAAAATTAAAAAACTTTAAAAAATCAATTAAAATTGAAAAATTAAAAAATAAATTAAATAAAATAAAAAACAAATTAATATGAAAATATTAAGTTTAATTAAAAATATATATATAATTTTAAATACACAATTTTAATTGAAATAAAAATATATATATATAGATTTTATGTAGTTTAAAAAATAATAATAATAAAATAAAAAATTTAAAAAATATATTAAATTCAAATAAATTAAAAAAAAAAAATACAAAATTTACTAAATTTTATAAAATTAAATGAAAAAAAAACTAAACATAAAAATTTAATAATAAAAAAATATGAAAAAATAAAAATAAAAATCAATTAAATAAAAAAATGCAAAATTTAATAAAAATTATTAACAAAATTTAGAAAAAATAAAAAAAAAACGAATAAAATTAAAAAAAAAAAACAAAAACAAAAAATATTAAAACAAATTAAATTTAAAATATATAAATTAAATTTTAAAAAAAATTAATCAGGTAATTTTAAAGTTTTTTGAATTTTAGAAAAAAAAAAAAAAATTGATCATAGGTAGGCACTTCCAATTGGCCTCCCGCAATTGGCGGCGGGCCGGCCGTCGGAAGTTAGAGAATCGCGAGGAGCCCGGTCCAGGGTCTCCTCTGTGGCGAGAGGGCCGATTAAGGAATCGCCCTCTCGGCGGGGGCGGGTCGGGTCGTACGCCCTCTCGGCGGGGGGGTTCCCGGGAGATCGACCCTCACACACACAACACGCTTCGGGGGGGCGATATCCGGGAATGGGCACACGCCACCGGGAAGGCGTTCCTGGGTGCGCCGCGCCGACGAGCCGCCGTCGGGGTATTCCCGAGTCGGCCTCCCGGCTGCGAGGTGATTCTGGAATCGGCCTCCCGCCCATGGAAGGCGATTCTCGGGGAAAATCGCCCCCGCCGTAATGGCCCTTCCGTGCGCCACACACACAGGCGGGTGGTGGCGCCACCACGATCAAATTTTTTTTTATTTTTTTATTTTTTTATTTTTAATTTTATTTTTTTTTTTATTTTTAATATTTTTAATATTTTTTTTTTAAATTCAAAATTAAATTATTTTTTTTATTCAAATTTTTTTTTTTATTTTAAATTTAATTTGTTTTAATTTTTTTAGTTTTTTTTTATTTTATTTTATTTTTAAATTTAATATTTAAGATCAATTATTTTTTTAATTTAAAATTTATTTTATTAAATTTATTAAATTTTAATTTAATTTTAATTTTTTTTTAATCTTTTAGTTTATTTAGTTTTTCATTTTTAAAATTTATAAATTGTTTCAATGAAAAAACGATGAAATTTATGGATATTTGTTTTTTAATAATTTGCACGTGGTTTTTTCTCTTTCTTTATTTTTAATAAGTAGTTTATTTGTTTTAATTCTTTTATTTTTTAATTTTTCAATTTTAATTTTAATTTTTTTTAATTTGTTTTTTTGTTAATTTTAAAATTTGTATTTTTTCTTCTGTATTTATTATTTTTTAATTTAAATTTTTAAATTTATTTTTCTTTTTGTGTTTTATTTTTTTTTTTATCTAAATTTTAATTTTTGTAATTTAAATTATTTTTTAAATTTCTATTTTAATTTTTTAATTTAATTATATGGTTTTTTTTAATAACTTAGAAAAAGAATGTTTTGATGTTATTTTTTTTAATTTTTTTTGGTTAATTTTTGTTTTTTTTTCTTTAAATTATGTATTTTCTTTTCAAATTTGTAATTTCTTTTGATATAATTTTCGAATATTTTTTTTTTTTTTTTTTTACAAGTTAATTTTTTTTTTTTTTTACATTTTTATTGGTTTTTTTATTGTTTATATATATATTTATTTATTTATCTAAGTTTTGTGTTTTATTACCAACTTGCGGAAATCACCACTCTAAAAAAAAAAGAGTTGGCAGTAATTAAATAAATACGTTTCAAAATTAGCATGAAAATCACCGCTCCTAAAAAAAAAGTTGATGTTGCATCAATATGTTTCAAAATTAGCATGAAAAACATTAACATTTTAAAGAAATATTCATACTTCATAAATAAAAATATTAGAGTGTCAAAATGCTACTTTCAAAAAAAAAAAAAAGGTGATTCTACATCACCACTTTTCAAATAGGGTGCTTTTATACTGCAAAAAAAAAATAGGTAACGGTCGTTTACTGTTCCTTGATATGAGTGTTTAGTTGGTGATGGAATCCAACATCGTAGTATTTAATGTAGAAATGAAGTGGAGCAGTTACCCGAAGCAACTGCTTAATGAAATAGGCGGTGCAAGTTTCTCCATTTAAACCATCTCGGTGAAGATAACCATCGGAGGTCAAGTGAGTCTGGTACGACGTCCACTCTGGGTGCAGGTGAGATCTTTCCTCCACCACATCACCTTGGGAAAAAATCTTAAAGTTTATGACACAGATATTCCCAGCGAGGACAAACTACCTGGGGAACGGTCCGATCAACTATGCACTGAAAGCCGAGGTAAAAAACTCAATCACTAGAGAGCTCCTTGAAATAATCCAAGGTATCTTGAAAACCAGTGACCCCGAGCTCCTCGACGATGGTCAATGCGAGGTTTACCATTGTTAATACGTGCACATCTTCTATCGTTCCCAATGAGATGGAGATTGATCCACCTCAGTTAAGATATGATCTCGTGTTTGAATCCTTTAGAAAGCTTCCCGAGCATACAAGCTACTACGGATTTTCCTACCATAACATTGTCTACTTGTTTGTTTTAACTATCTTGAGTTAATTACTCCCTACTCTAAGACACTATACTTCTAAGCTATATTGGTGAAAAGAGTCCTAGAAATGTAAAATTACTAGATTGATTTTAATTTAAGCGTTGCTTTTTAACTAGGTTGTTCTTGGAAAATAGGTGTGAAAGGGAAACTTTGATGATGTATAGTGACCTAAATCAAAACACACTAAAAATGCATCTATTACGAGAAATAATTCATTTCCTTTCAATGAATTCTCTAAAAGAAAGAGTTGGGAATGCAATCTTTTTAAAACAATTCTTTCCCGCTGAAAACAGAATATGAAAAAATCGTGCCGAAACTGGAATAGGTAATTTTTTCAAAAAAAAAATCACTGTTCTTGAGAATCGAAGGCTTCAATCAAACATTTCTTCAAAGAAAGCAACTACGATTTCTAGAAATGTACTCAAAACTAAAAACACCCCTAATTTGAGATCTAAAATTCTAAGAATTAACTATGAAATCAAAAAATTTAAATATTTTGAGGACGTTTTCTTAGTTTCAATCTAACTAAGAAATTCTTCTTTGAAATAGAGAAAAAACTCAAAAACGTCCAATTATTGTTTTTAAGTGAAATTCTTAATGAAAAAAGTTTTTAAAGATTTGCAAATGAGAAAAATGGGATCTAATTCTCATAAATTAATTCTTATATAAAGTCAAAACCAACAGAAAACGATGAAATACCGGTGAACTAAGGTATACGGAGGTTCTAATCTTTGAGTGACACAAAGACAAAGACAAAAATCATATAACATGCGAAGATCTTGTGAAAATCATTTCAAAACTAAAAAAAGTTGAAAAACTCCACAAAGAAAGCTTTCACAGCCAGAAAATACAAATGCAGGTATACTGTGAGAATCTTGAAGCTGATCTAGAAAAGAGAATTTTGATTTTTCAAAAAATTTTCTCAAGGTATGTAGGTTTAGTGTAAACGAGGTGCGGTCTTACACCTGGATACAAGAAAACAACGGTACATTTGTTGCTGCCTGTGCTAAGGGGGGGAAAGTGCGGATCAAAGGAAACTTAAAGAAGAATAAAAATTCTAAAGCACTTTTCGAGGATTCTACGAGAATAAATCACCCAAGCCGGTATCAATCAATCAAAAATCGAAGAAAAGAATTGCACAAGTCAAAAAATAGAAGAAGTCAAAATTCAAGATCCATTCCCTAGTGGAGTCGCCATTTTGTTGGACGGATACACAAAAATCATTCTTGCGAATGAGACGAGATCTCCCTAGTATCCTACGATAACTAGCAACAAGCAGAGACATATGTAAACTACTTTCTCTAGATTATATTTGATCACAAATTATCCTATACTTGAAGGATTTAGGACTTACTGTAGTCCGGTGACCGGTCAGTAGTCTTCTTTCTGTCGCTTTGAATATGTTCCCTTCGAGGATACGCAATCAAAAACATGAAGAAATCGAAGCTTTGCATAATATAGTGGTCATAAACCATAAATCTATCTTGATGATCAAGGAACTAAATAAATAAACACATTTAAATAAACAACTCGGCCAGAAAAAAAATACCGTCATTTGTATTATCTTGATGAAAGAAGGAGCCTTACAACCATGTTCGCCTTGATATCGTACGGGTCCTTACATGATCTGGAAAACAAACGTTTCCTCTACTTTGACAAGCCTTTGCACACTCTCTCGACTTACACATACACATGCAGTGTGTAATCATTCCCCCATATGTTGTCAGTTAGAAGTTTTGAAGTTTCACAGCAATTCTCCTCAAAAAAATTTCAAAGCCTCCCCACCCTTGAGGGTGAACTGTAACCCTCAATTTATAGCAAAAAGAGAAGGAAAATTGCTGACTCCAAATAAGAGGGGGATAGAATCCTCTTTCAGATTAAACGATTCCACATATACCAAGGGGGCCCAGGATCCTTTAATGGAGGGATGAATGTACATGAAAAGGAGCGAAATTTCCACCGAATAATTGCTTCCAGAAGCTTCTAGATTCAACCGGTTGGAAGCTTTAAATTTCCTTTACCTTCACTTTTTACCTTTTACGGGGAATGGCACCTTTAATGAAGAAAAAGTGTGAAAGGCGGGATGCATGATACAGAGCAAACAAATGCGACACCACAAGTAATACTAAGAGAAAGCACGGTACAAGTATTTTAATGACTTTTATCGGATTTTTCTCTCAATTTCGAAACTTGGTTCAAGACTTGATATTTGTGAACTTAAGGGAAGTATGGTATGAGTAATGATGAACCACATCTTGTGATGCATGGCTGTTAGTGACATTTTTAGTCTAACACCATTTGATGTTACGATGCAACCCTATTTCCATATGGCGGTGGCCTCCAAACCTCCCCTTGGAGAAGGTACGACGGCCTTCCCCATAAACCTTGGTTGGTGTGGAAAAATGGTTTTGTTTTCCATCTTTTAAGTCTAGATACTCTTCAACATAGCAGGCATGTTCAACGACTTCTGCAAGCAGGGATGGTTTCACATTCGCACCATTTCCACGATCTTCCAGGGTTCAATCCATAAATGAAATGATCTACTTGGCATTGGGGTCATTGTCCATGTAGGAGACATACTTGACCAATTCCATGAATCTAATCTCTCTGTCCTTCCCCTCTCTTTTGTCACCGGTTCCTTGTGCAACCATGGAAGGCTCCCTGCATTGTTCTTGATAACTATGATGGTAGGTACTTTTCACGAATCTCTCCTCGAAATAAATCCCGAGTAACTATCGGGGTAAGGGTGTAGTTGATGCTCTAAGTTACCCACGAGTTTGAAGCTTTCTCTATAAGTTGGAATATCGCTATTTTAGCTTTTGAATTGGAGTATAATCTCTTAGTGTAAGCGCCTTCTCATTCCCTCTAACCATCGCCAGCATTTCGACGCGACCTCGACAAACTCTAGGAGCTTAATCTTTTGGAGCTCCTAGTAATGTCCTCGATTACGAGTCCTCTATGGAATCTGCACCAGTCCACAAAGATTGCCTAGCCACGATGGAGGGTGCTCACTTCTGCCCGATTTATTTGGCGCCCTCTTGGGTGCTCATTAATTTCTTCTAGGGAGCGTAAGGCCAAGAACAAGCTGCACAGCGATGTGATGGCTTATTTGTAGGAGGTCCTTGTGATAGTCCTCCTCGACCCGATTTCCTTGCGTCTTAACCATTGCCGATCGTTCAATTACACTCTTTGTCCCGATATACACAAGACTTATTAGTGTAACTTAGGACCTTGTAAGTTTTTACTTAGCTCAACATGTTTACAAAATGATCGTGTAAGTTTTCCTTTTAATGCTCTTAATTGAACGTTACTAATACTTAATAGATCCCCTCCTTGAATCTATCGATATCTCCATTTTGCCCACTAAGCAGGCATATAATACACTATAGTGACCCTTAGTTATCTTCATAACATCGAATTTATCTTTTGGTAACTTTAATTAATATTAATATAATATAATATTAATTAAATTTGGAATTAACATTTTGTTCACCAAAAATGTAATTAACTAACATTTTGTTCACCAAAAAAAAATGTAATTAACTAACATTTTGTTAACGATCTCATATTTAGTTAATTAATCGCCATTAAAAAAAAATACATACTTTCTATTTTGTTTTTAATTATCACATAAAAATATAAATACATACCTTACTTCTTTTTGAGGTAAGTAGTAACCTGAATCATTATTGATTTTTATTTAAGCATATAAATCTCTTAAAAAAAAATACATCATTCATCATTATATTGAAAATATACAATTTTTTTATTAATAAAAATTATATATATATATATATATATATATATATATATATATATATATATATATATATATATATACACACGATGTTGCAGAAATCAAGAATACCTGAATAACTCAATACTAACAATTTTCATTATGTTGGAACGCTCTAACCCTTACAAATGAATTTTGAGAATAAAATTCGAACTGATTTTTAAAAATTCCATTAATTTCAAAATGTTTATACTAAAATAATTGAAATATAAAATCAATTTTCAAATATATAAACTTTTAAACTTCATTGATACTCATTCCATATTATAATTATATTTTTTAAAATAACTTCTAGTTTCAATCTCAGATTTAAACCATATAGCAATAATTTTATTTCAAAAATAATAATAATATATTAATTCTATAAATCACCATAATTCGATGATTTTTTTTAAATAAAACATTAAATCTGCACATCTGCATTTTCCAAAATAACTTCAAATCGTCTTGGATCGAGTACTACAAATCATTAATATTTTTACATAAAGACTATGCTACTTAGATAAGTTAGTACTAGAAAACTGTCAAGAGAATTGGTTGTTTGGATTCTCGTTTACAATTTGTCAAATGCGTCATAGGTAAAAATCGGTGCTACTGCCCAACTACCACGCAATAATGTTATATTTTCTCGAGATGGAGAACCACACACATTCTAAGTTAAAGGTGGTACAAAGAGCGAGCGTTATTTCTCAGTTCATCGGTCCATAAATGCACTAGGTAGAAGCCCTTTGTCGGATGATGGATTGCTTTAATCTGATGTTGGAAAATTCCTGTCTCTGCGCATTTATGAGCCGATGAACTGAAGAAATAAACCTATAAACCTCATGAAGTACAAGAACCATCTCATTGATATATGAAAGAACATAAAATAAAATAAAATAAAAATGTGAGCAATGAAAATTTTATTTGAAGCTACATATTTTGTCAAAAAAGATAAATATTTATTAAACATTTCTCAGCCATATATAGCGTCAAATTAAATATTAGTATACAAACAAACGAAAATTTAAAAGAAAGAAATCATCTTATGCATGGCATAACTAAAAATTAATTAAATATGTTAAATTTCATTTTATTGGGGATCGAAACTTATTCTCAATAAATGAGACAACGAACAAATTTTATCTAAATTTATTTCAATATACACCATTAACTTATTTGAGAAAATACTAATTTTAATTGTAATTTGTTTTAATGCCACACTCACTAAAACCTCATCTTCTTGGAGATGAGTAGGTACAGGTCAGGTTTCACAGGCATGGCCGAACACCTTTGCAATTTGTCGAGTTCTATTTTGGGGTTCTCCGTAGGTGTGCCAAGACCAGATGATGACCTGTTCCTTCAACAGCCACTCTGGTTTATTCCCAGTTTTCAAGGATTCGATTCCACATAATCGCTCCATGGTTTTTAATGTTTATATAGCTAGCAATGTATCTAGCGTTACAATTGCCAAATGTTACACCATGGGTTTTGGTTGTTGGTTCTTGAATGCCTTTATATACCGAACCATCCACTAGGGTCGTTCTCCGTGTGTTATGTGATCCTCATTGGGAGCTTTGGCTTTCCAGATATTGGACTGACAATATGCTTAAAGTTAAGGTTTGGGGAATGAAGTATCTGGTCGATTTTCAGACATTACTAAAGAAGTTGATGAATTTCATTGTAATTCTCGCTTGCACGCCTGTATCATCTTGAAGGTGCGCTACGAGAACAAATATAGGATATTCGCTGTGAGCCCGGTAGCTCATCACCGTTTCTCATCCAGTGATTCTCAACATCCTTTGAGAATAGTAAATAGCACACACTCTTGGTGTCGGTGGATTGATTATTTTTAATATCCCGGACACCAAGTTTTGGTTAGGATTTGTTGTCTGGGCGGTAAATTTACCAGTTTGCATGTGTTGTTGTTGTTGTCATGTGTAAATACTTGGAGTCGATGTTTTTACTTGTTAAGTCTCTGGTTAATAAAACTACGATTCACGTGGAAATTTTCCGGTGAATTTAGTTCTATCTTAAAATTGTTATTTAATTACCTTCTTGATTTGGAGTGGATCACATACGGGCAGGGAGTGACAAAATTGCATTTTCAAAGCGCATAAATATTTTGGGATCTCACCACTACGGATTGACATCCATTTAAGGGAGTATGGGGTGGTTGCTCACATACATCATACCATAGGATATAGTTTTAGGTACTTTTGTGTGGGTAGGTATCAATAACAGAATCATATGTTGTAAAAATTATTAAATAATTATTATATTATTACGAACATTTCTTTACTCAAAGGATGCTACTATGTTTGTCTTATACTCTCTCGGCATTCTCCTTCTAGTAGTGCTTGGGTTATTAAGCATAAAGGATTATTGTAAGTGCGAGGGTGGCAAGCCTTGGTCTCAAGGACCTTGGGATCGAAATAGGAATATTTTATTGACTTTCACTTTTCGCCGGATTGTCGGTTATGGACGATCATATTTGTCGCTAGCATTATTCTGTCCATTTGCTTTGCTCTGTGGTTTCGATCTCTTGCTCTATTATTCTACCTATTTGGATCTGTTATACACCTTCGAATCACACAGTTGCCTTAATGATCATACATAATTGTCTATGTATTACTAGGTAGCGGCGATACCTCTACGACAAGCTGAAGGTTCATATGTTAACGGACTCTCGCCCAACAAAATGGAGGACAACGCCCTTCGGATTGACATCGACACTTGACTCATGAAGGTGTTTGTTAACACGACCATTGATTCCACGAGCGCGGTATTCGAAGAGTTTTGATATCAATAATTAATTATTACAGCAATCTGTCTCGCAATTTCCATATCAAGAAGGGAACGTTTAAGGACGCCGGAAAAAACTTTCCTCACAAAAGAGTAACGTCGACAGAATGAAAAGAAAAAACATATTCGAGGCACGATATGGACATAGAGCGGTCACTCTCGACTACGACGACCTGTCACGAGAGGGTTGCTAGTCTTCAAAGAAAGGGATTGTGATCGAGCGTTGGATGTTCCGGATGGAAATGAAGACTGACATGGGGGCCGATAAAGCAATATTGGAATCCTATTCTTGGGTATACACCCAAAATCGTGTCTTAATGGGTGGTTTAGTGTCCACATTTCATGGATGATAAAAATGTGTATAAAATCATCGGTGAGAATGTGGGTAAGGGGACGGAGCTTGTACAACTTGTTCCATGGTACCTAGGTTTTAACGAATATTAGGCTCCTCGCGGTTGGGTGATTTCGGGTAAAAGCACATGAGAGCTCCCCTTGGAATTTTGGACCTTGAAAGGCAACGTGGATGATTGGGGTATGCAAGATTATTTTCAAATATATAGATCCTAGCATTGTTGGGGCATCAAACAAAAGAGTTTCTTACTGGATCTTAGTGGAGATGGTTTTATTTAAGCGGTCTTACGAGGGGATGTTGATCTCATATGGGGAATCGCAGGAAGGGCATAGATGAAGTTGATTATTCGGGTATTCATTTCGGTGCCTCATGCCATAGATAGGTCATCCGCGGAGAATTTCCTTCTGATTACGAATTGACGGTGCTAGTATGTGACACGCGGTCCTCGAAAATGTTGCGAGCTGCGGCACCTCGGGTGGACTTGTATCGGTATTCATCTATCTTCTTCCTTTGATGATGATGCTTGTCTGTAGGTGAAAGTGACAGAAGCTGATCAAGTTTTTTGAACTTTGACTCGTATTTTTGACCTATCTCTTTCTTGCCCCTCAGAGTTAATTCTGTTCATATTGGGTCTCCTCTGAAAATTAAGATAAGGTTTCCCCATGATCTTCCATGCTCTTTGTGCCACCCATTATCCTCGATCCCCATATGTAATCTGAAACTACTTTTCCAATCTGTATTCAGATTGGGGGACCATCTCGGTCTTGTTCTTCAGTAGACTTGAGTATCTCCATCTATCTCCTGATTCAGCTCTCTGTGCGAAATAATGATAGGCCCGAAAGATTCCGAATATTCCTAATCCGGTGGACCTCCGCCCAGATCCCCCTTGGAATTCGCTTGGGTGTGATTTAGAATCTACTGAGTAACCCCAACAGCCTTGACCTTGTGACCCTCACCAGCACGGTCGTCCTCCCCGCATCGGAATGCTTCCAATCCCCCATCTCCAACCTCAGCTTTATCACCATCAAGAAAAACCTAATGACTCCAAAAAACTCAAAGGAAAGTTAAAGTTTGTTGTTCTATATAGGAAGAAGATAGGTGAATCTCACGGACATTAGATCTTTGTGGGTTGATCAAACATGCGGATACTCGACGCTTAGAGCAAAAAGAAACCCGCAGAGATGGTTCTCCTGTTCTTTATCTATGAACATGAAGGGATTGAGAAATTCTCTAAAAATATTGCCTTTGGGAATTATTTGCTTCTATGGATCTATCATTATATTTGTCAAAAACAATAAGTTGTGGGATATTACGGAAAGACATGTCTGAAAGTTTCAAACAGTTGGTTACTTGGCTACGATTAGCGCAAATGGTCACTCCAAATGGAACATTACTTTTTGGAATCCGGACGGAAGCGAAACTAAAGGCCTATAGTTTCTTTGGGGGAATGTTATTATCATGCCTCGGAGGTATCTGAGGGGAGTTTCTTGTTGTTAAATTTATATGATCCATATCTCAACGGTATCCTTTTGGAATAGAATGTTTGGCCTCGGGTATTCTGTCTCTACATGGTGATTATCATGGGGGACTAAAATTCCAAGCTACAGTACACGATGAATCTTGGGGACCGCATGCCGGAAATAGATCCTTTATCGAATATAAATGATATGTTCTATTCTCATCATATTTTTGATATTCGACGAAGTGTCCAATTGTTTCCCATGAACCAACAAAAGAACGAGTGATTTGTTCATCGGCAAACGGTTGGATAGGGGTAATGATCAAGGACAACCTCATGTCAAATCTTGGTGATTTGCGGTCATCGGATATGGTATACGGACATATCGGATCACTACTATCACTTTGACACGGAAACTGGGGACCGCACCATTGGAACGGCTTTCAAGATTTAATCGCGCATGGTTACGTGATATGGAATATGTTAATTTGGTCAAGGAAATGTGGGGGCTAGATCTCCCACAGCAGTGACCAGTGTTTAAGTTGGTGGGATAAATTCCTATAATTGCAAAAGATCAAAGACTACTAAAGCATGGGAGGTCTCCAAAAAGAGGCCCTCAAGATAGACTTATTTCCATGTGAGAGGATCAAGAAGGATATTTATATGGATTTTGCATCAAATCTCTTAGAAGATGTTGAATCATATGAAGCTTTAAAGAAGATTAGGCGAGAGAAAACGCGAGATTCTCTCATAGAAGAAATAACGTGGAAGCTTGAAGTAGGGTCCAATGGTTGAGGAGAGGGTGATCTCAGCACCAAATTCTTTCACAAGAGTGCATCGGACGAGAAGAAAAAGAACGCTATGGATGGTGTAAGGCCGGGATGGATCCTATACCACAGCTAACTACTACGTCTTCTGAGAGAAGCTCTTAGGCACTTCCCAGGATTTTATACAAGGCGGACTCTAACGCATTGTCCGAATTGTTAGAAGAGATGGATGATGCGACGCATATACTGGACTTTTTGAGGCCAATGATATTTCCCGGTTGAATGAACCTATCAACGTGAATGAGGTGCTATTAGTCCCTAAATCCTTCTCTAGGACAAATTCTGCGGTCTCATGGTGGCCCTACTGAATTCTTCCTCTTCTTTTTTAAAATGATGGAGTCTGAGATTCTTTGAGGTGGTTGAGCTTTTCGAGTGCAAGGAATGATGCCTACTAATCTCCAACTCAACATTTGTACGCACTCATTCTAAATCAAGGAGACCCCATTTCCTTTTTCGGATTATAGGCGATCGCTTTGTGCAATATGGTTACAAAATCAATTCTAAAATCATTGCTAATCGCAAAGTGTCCCTTGAGAAGCACATATCAAGGCAATGTGGTTTTCTTGAGGATCGTTACATGCACGATGCAATTTACATTGCTCAGAGAGGTTCCTCAATGCTTGTTGACAATAAGAAGAGGCTTTGGTTATGAAAATGAAACCTCCACAGGCATATGATTCGATTGAGCGGTCTTATATTCGTTTGGCTCTTCTCAAGTGCGGTCTCTAGTGTCTATGTGTCAGAGGATGGATTTATGTCAGGACTCCTTTATTCAATGTGGGTTAACTTAGCCCATCTAATGGTCTTTATATCATTTTCCAGAAGTAGAGGGATTGAGGCAGGGTTGTGCTTTGTCCCCTATGATATTCATAATGATTTAACTGGACGGAGTTCGAAGCCAAAATATTTGTTAGTAGACAGAGTGGTATGTGAAGTTCCTCATTTTCTACCACTACTACTCATAGTCACTCATTCTCTGTTGTGGATAAAACATATAACATTTGGCTTTCTCTAAACAAAATAGTAGTTTTCTTGCATTATTTTCTATAATCAGAAATTGTGTAGTTCCTACTACGGTTTATGTACTTATTTAACAAACACCAAATCCATTTCTCATTTATGATATGAAACAGAGAGGAGTACCCTTCCATTCTTGGATTCCTGAGAGTCAACTACAAAGGTGGCAGCAGAGGGATCTGAATATCTTGGATATTTCATAAAAACCTGCTTGCAATTAGAATCGGGATTGGTTGTTTGGTCATTAGATGTAGAAAATGAGAATGTAGAAGTGGACTCATGGGCAGATTTATCCAATGAGTGATGCCGTCTAATTATGGTTTAGGTGGTGTTGTCTGAGTTATTTATCTGTTAGGCTCCACCTTTTCCTTTGTGACATACTATTGATAGAGATTAATAGGATCAGCACTAACCCAGGCCTATGGGCGGTTCTAAAAACAGAGCACAAATACCATTTATGCAGAATGAAGCTTTGTGTCGGCCAAAAATCACGATGGATGGGGTTGCAGACGCAGATCGCCTTCAACAAAGCCTGTACCATCAAAGTCATGCAGAGGAATTATCAATAATAAATATTTATGCGACATTATTCGTTGTAAATATGTTAGTAGACAATTACATCAACTATTAATCATGAGTTCAATATTGCGGTCTATATCAACTATGGTGAGTTTGGTAAAATATTCAGCTCCTGTAGCTCATGAACTCATGGATATTAAAATGGCAGAAATTGTAATTCTATTAACTGCATCCCAGATATTTGAGCCTTGGGGCACCAAGAGCATCCATCCCGATCTTGTCGGCCGCTGAGACACATCTTATTTATATCTCAAGCTACTGTATATTGTTCTTTTAATTTTGATACTTCATCAGCCAACAGTTGGCCAGGAGGAATACTTGTTTGCTATAGTATGGGAAACTGACATATGCGCTATTGATGGCATGGAACATTTATGTGATAGAGTGGTGACTATATTACTGAGTTCGAATTGTAAAGGAGAGAGTACGTGATTGTAAAAAGGTTACCCGATAGTATAATTTCACCGTCGTCGTGGTACTCCCATCTAACTATAATATTGGACACGCCAAATTCATTAAAAATACCGAGTTTTAGAATTGTTTGATGCCGGAAAGGAGTGCGGCCATGTTCTAAGCACCAGGACAACATATTAGGAGGGGCCATTGTGGCTAGCAGGGCCACCCAATTTGTGCCAAGAAGAATCTATCGCTATCTTTTTTAATTGCGCGATGGTGCTAAATCTATGGAAGTTGTTTAATAGCTTTCTCTGTTTTAAATACTTGTGGGTCTGGCTGATTTCATTTCTTCGATTGAAGTGTGGGATAGGATCGAAGGAAAAATTCAATCAACTTACTCTTTTCCTCATATGGGAGAATTATTGGCTACATGAAATTGTTTCCTGTTTAGGTAGCATTCCTTTTGATGTTTCATATTCACCCCACTTCAATACTTGGGTGAGATAAACACATGCCTATGATGACTATTAAGGTGATTGATGGATCACGAGAATTAGGCCCCACGAAATATCCATCTACGACTGCTTATTTTGATGGTGCCTATTTGAATGCGATCATAGGATACCGGGGCATGGGCCAAACTCTCTTCGCGGGATAAATAGTATGCTTGTACCACATGAAATTTGGGTTGGCCAAATCTTGCATGCATAGGGTAAATAACTCTTCAAGTCTGGTAAGGTGTATAATAATTAAAGTAAAGCTACATGTTTGCAACAAAGAGAAACAGGGGTGTATTGAAAAATGTGAAGAAAATGTGCAAAAAAGAATGGAGGCTTCCTTGAGGCATTCTGAACACGAATTACCCATTGCAGTTAAACTGGCAAAGACAAGGTCGATTAGTGATTAAGAGATCTCCTTGTTGGTTTGCGGTTTTTATTAGAAAGCTTGATGAGGTGAGCGTCTTATTCGCGGAATAACCGAAGGACCGTCCTTCTTAACATCTTCTTAAAGTAGTGCAGGGCTTGAAGAGGGTAAGTAAGGGTTAACTTGGGGTATTTAACTCATTAAGAAGCTTAGCACCATCAGCATTAATCTTACCCCTGGAGACCTCATTAGAAGCAGCACCATCAGCCTTAGCCATTCTGTACAAGGACCTCATTAGAAGCAACACCATCAGCCTTAATCTGTACGCAAGGACCTCATTAGAAGCAGCGCCAAATGTACGCAAGGACCTCAGCACCATCAGCCTTAATCTGTACGCAAGGACCTCTGACTAGAAGCAGCACCACCGCGTCCCAAGTTCGCTCGCCTCTAACATCCTCGCAGCAGCAAAGTAGCGAGCGGGGAAGACTGTTTGTTGCGGTTGTTATTTACACTCTGAGGAAATACAACAGGTCTGAAATATTTTATTGCAGAGTGGATTTTCTTTTAATTACAATCAGGCGCAAGGTTACATAGAACCTATGCAGGATGTGCTAGTGCAATAAGTATCTACAGAAGAACAATTGAAGGAACTTTTGTGGAAAAATAGCTATGATGTGGTAGTCAATATAGCATGAGTGTATAAACAAGGGGTAGAAAGAGCATACCAAAGGAGATGGTACACAACTGGTTTTCTGTTTGCTATTTGATCAACCAGAACCCATTTCTTCCAATCTGAAAATCCAACTCACCAGTCATCACCAATTTGCCTAAGAATCATTATTGGGTCTACGTACTACAACCTTTAGAGTAAGATGTTGAAAATACGATTATCAACTATTCGAGAAACTCCTTTGAAAAGGCATAGTGGGTAAACCATGCTTTCAGAAGTTCTTCAAAGAGAAAGATGTAACAAATTATGCTCAATATAAATTCTGTTGTTTTATTTTTATTTTTCCTACGCCTTCACCATATCAAAGCATATAAATTCTGTTTTTTTTTTTTTCAACGCCTTCACCATATCAATGCCTGGGAAAGGTCTTCTCAATTCCCCGACGAGACATACATCGTGAAGCTTCGATAAGAAAGGCCTACAATTCTGTGTGGCCCGCACTAGGGCTCCGACATGATTGGCTAAGAACTGTCAAAGGCTCCAATTAGTTCTTATTTTCATCGATCACACCAAATGTTTCGGCGGCCCTCACTGCGGCAAGCACCACCAAATTCTTGTAATTTTCAGGTTCATAGTGGTGTTCTGTGCGGTATTGTTGTTCAATTTCATTTTAATTTGTAGCCATGGTGTAGCTAATATTCTCTTAGGAGCATGAGAATCTCGAGAGGAAATGGCAAAGTTTATACCTTCGTTATTATAGTTGTGAAATTGTTCAAACACCAAAGTTTCTTACTCGAGTTGGCCATTATTATATTAGGTATGTCCAAGGTTTCTCCAAACAAGAATCCAGCTCCTTTACTAAAGGAAGCCCGCCTCCTTTACTAATGGGAAGCCGTTGATACACCGTTGATCTACCTTTATAGAGGATTCTTGGAGTTCATTAGTTAAAAGAAATGCTGCAACAATTTAAGCTTTAAAAGGAGAGATACAAATAATGAACGAATCTAAATATTACGTTTTATTTATTTTTTATAACACGATAAAACTTGCTTTTGCCTGTTAGACTTTCTATTAGTATGGTTTAAATCTATTGGAATGAGATGTTTTTGTTTTTATAACACGATAAACCTTAATTTTGCCTGTTAGACTTTCTATTAGTACATGGTTTAAATCTATTTAGAATGAGATGTTTCTATTAGTGCATGGTTTAAATCTATTGGAATGAGATATTTGCCCATTTTGGGATTTAGTTTTACTTGAATCTCGGATATTGGATATTAAGGGGCTTAAGTGGGTTTTTAGGTTTTGAAATACCACATCTTTTTAATTAAATCTATAATTTTATCATTTAATTAAACATAATAAAAGGAAAGATTTCATTTTTTTAACTAAACTTATAATTTATCATTTAATTAAACACAACAAAAAAGTTTCTATCTCAACATTTATTTATGATAATACAAGTAAAATTTATTTACGAAGGCATATTAAACAATAAGAATTTTATTGCAGCAATTTATATAAAAGTAATTAATTAACAATCGAAGATTCTGTATCATAATGATTGGGTTCTAAACCTATAGTTGTGGGTTCTAAAGTTCAATCCACATCTTTTAACTAAACCTATAATTTATCATTTAATTAAACACAATAAAAAAGGAAAACAGGTCTATTTCTATCTCAACATTTATTTGATAATAATATGCAAGTAAGATTTATTTACAACATATTAACAATTTACCTACAAGTAATTAACAATTGAAGAATATGTATTCACTAGCTTAGTTGAATGCCCTTGATTTTGTTTAAATGCTCGGCTACTTGACCCAGATTTACCTCCCGACCAACTAGGATTGATTTCCTAGCCCGAGGGGAACCTCACGGAGCTCCCTCTCACCTAAAGCAGTCAACTAGGCATAGTGTGTCCAAGTTGGAATCATGCACCCTCCTACTCAGAACCACAGACCAGAATCTTTCCCAATGCAAATAGGACAAAGATTCTCTTGATACCAAACCGGACCAAATCCCTCCCCTTTCCCTCTCATCATCCTTCCTTTTTATATCTTTTCCTCTCATCAGTTCAACTACTTGCCATTAATTTCATGACTACCCCCTCATCCTTCTAATTTATTAACCTTGACTTTCCTGTTATATAGATATTTTATTCAAAAATAAGTAGAACATAAAATGTAGATTGAAGACATATTGGGTGTACAAAATCTAGATATTTGATTTTAAAAATAAATGAGGGAAGACCATAACTTATCTACAGGTTAATTGAGATGACCTCATGGTGCACAATCTGGAGTATTTGATTTAGAAATAAATGAAGAGAGAAAATAACTATTACTTATCACAAGTTAAGTGAGATGACACATATTGGATGTACAAAATTTAGATATTTGATTTTAAATTAAATGAGAGGAAGATACTTCACCTCTCTAAAATTTGATTTGAGAAGACATATTAGAGAATAGAAATCAATAATAAAGTCATACAGTAAAAATAAATAAAATTACAATTTCACAAGTGTAGATATTACTCAAAAATTATAAATCATTATTTACGAGTTAATTAGCTAATCAAGATTTAACATGGGATCTGGTGGAGCATTACGGTTGGGGTCATCCACTTGGTGTGAGCGCACGGAGCCACCTTTCACACAATAGCATCCTAATCGGCAAAAGGCGAGTGCTTATGAACTTACCTCTCGGGCCTTTGAAGAACCTCCTTTACGCAGAATATGACCTGGCAGAATTGATCTCTACGCAAGTGCCACACATGCTGTATTCCTGATCTACCTCAACCCAATAATGTAGTCTCCCAGTGCTCAAATTTGCAGTGGAATTTATGAGTCTTCGCCAACTTTTGGATCGGCCTGGGGCATACCTTCAATTGATCTTATCGTCTTTCCATGATGCCGAAACTAAACTAGTCTTAGTAACCACTCCTTGTAATTCGTGTGAAAAAAGGTCACAAGAAAGATTTCATGGACCTATTGAAAATATACTTTTGTTCCCCTCTTGATGAACAACTTCTTAATTATATATCATGATGGAGAAATTTCATATCTTTTTCTACGGCAGTATTAATTCATTCTACGATGGTTGCCACAACATCTAATCTCTCTCAAAATTATCTAAGAATCCCATAAACGGAACCATTTTTTGACTTCGAAGTCACGGCCCTGGGATTCGAGTTAGCGCGTGACCAACAAAACCATCTTACTATTGGCCCTTTACGTGATGACACCTTGTGGGGCAGTAACACCAAAGTAGTGTGGAGGTGTTGGAACCAAGTTTCGTGCCACGAGAGGGGTGGATGAAGGGGTGCTTATACAGGACAAAACCATCTTAACATTGACCCTTTCGACGATGACACTTGTGCGGGCCAAAATGTCTGGTAGTATCGGGGGTGTTAGACAGGTTTGCGTGCCACAGAGGGTCGTGAAGGAGGTGCCTTAAAGATCTTAACTGTACACGCGGTACAGCTTGGGCACGAAGCCTAACCGGAGCCCTAGGTTAATTAACACGGTTAACCCGGTAACACACGAGAGGCAGTTGGTCCAAAATCCACGTTGCTTGTTCTAAATGTAATATTCAGCCCTTACCACAATAGATATGTGAAATTAACATTAATGTCACCATTAAAAATAAGTATCCAATCTCAATCACAAATAATATAGATTTGTCATTCAAGCAAAAAATATCGAGAAACGGATCATAAGCAAAGTCAAAAATGCATTTGGTACACGGAGATATCAAAACATGTATTTATTCATCAACGATTCTCCAAAAACTCTTACAATCATACAGATCTACCCGCCACCAGACGATAGCCCAAGTGCACATAAGCGAGACTAAGGTCTCATTACCTGACAGGCGGAAACTTTTAGGCCACAGACGCTTGATTCGCTTGAGAGCTCAATCATCCATCAAAACATACATAAAAATTCCATAAAAACTTTGCTATGGGCTAGGTCTAGACTTACACTTGCTCCAACCAGCATGCACTCATCTAAGGTTTGCAAACCATGGTTTGAGACTCTTAGATTTACCCTTTAGCCCATTACAACTCATGAAAGGACTTTGACCTGCCCAAAAATCCCCTTGTTGTGCATTGCTTAGCACACACGACTCATGAAAACTATAAAAATACTGCTATTTACTCAAAAAAGTGGTCCTAAGGGATCCTACTCCAATAGTCACCCTTGTTAGTTTTGTCATATTTTCATATCGAATATGTAAAAAGATAGTTAAAATCATAAATCATTTAAATATTTAGCTGAATATATTGTAGTAAACATCATACCTTGTCTCTATTTCTCTCAAATATTAATAGGTTTGAATTACTATAACATAAAAATAAATGTACATTGTCGATAATTTGTGTGCTTACACTAAAATCAATGCACATTGTTAATCAATCTTTAATTATTTATTCACATCCTTTGTCTCAATTACATCAAATCATAAATCAACTTCTGCAAAATCAATGCATCTAATGCAATAATTAAATAGATTAGAAAACAACTACTGCACAAATCAATACACATCTAATTTGAAAGCAATCAATAGGATTAGAAATCAACATCTACACTAAAATCAATGCATCTATAGTACAGTAAAAAATAGGATTAAAAACCAACATCTACAGAAATCAATGCATTTGTGCAAGCAATCAAATATGATTAGGAATTACCATCTACTGAAATCAATACTGATGAAAGTGGGAAGAAATCAAATAGGATTAGAAATAATCTATATTCAAATCAATGCATCTAAGTGCAGAAATAAAATATGATTAGAAATCACATCTGCAATCAATGGTTAGTGCAAGCAATCAAATAGGATTATAAATCATCTACATTGAAATCAATGTGTCTAGTGCAAGAAATCAAATGTAATTAGAAATCAACATCTACATTTAAATCAATACCATCTAGTAAAAAAATCAAATGAATTAAAAAGAAATCAACATCTACATTGAAATCAATGCATCTAGTGCAAAGAAATCAAATAGAATTAGAAATCAACATCTACATTGAAATCAATGCGGCTAGTGCAAGCAATCAAATAGGATTAGAAATCATGTCTACACTGAAATCAATGCATTTAATGCAAACAATCAAATAATTAGAAAATCATCTACATGTCAGTAGTAGAAATATAGTGCAAGTAATCCAAATATCATTAGAAATGAATATCTACACTAAAATCAGTAAACTATTGCAAAAATAAATAGGATTAGAAATCACCATCACACCCTGCAATCAATACATGCAACAGTGCAAAGCTATTTCCCTCTCTTCCCCTCCATCTATCTACATCTCCTCCATCTCTCATTTTTTGTCTCTATATCTCACTCCCCAAACACACACACTCTCTCACTCCATATCTACCAATATTTATTTCCCTCACTCCATATCTCCTTCTCTCTCTTCTTCCCCTCTCTTGCACGACATCTGCCTATCTCTATCTTCCCCTTCTAAGACTCTCCATTTTCTATCTCTCTTTCTTCTGTTGTCATCTCTTTCTCTATCTCTCCATATTCATATCACTCCCTCTCTCTCTCTCTCCACCTTTATCTCTCCCCATTTCTCTCTCTGTCTTTCTTCTTACCTCCCTCTCTCTCCCTCCAAATCCATATCTATTGCTACCTCTCTCAACTCTCTCACATTATCTTTCTTCCTTCTTCTCCCTCTTTCTCTCTCTCTCCTTACTATGTTTCTATATCCCTCCTCTCTCCTTCTTTCTCCATCTATCCTTCTTTCTTTATCTCTTTATCTCACCCATAAACATTCACACTCTCTCTTTGTTTCTCCTTGTCTGCCTGCTGTCTCTCTCTCTCTCTCCCTTCTCACTCTATATGTATTTATTCTTCCTCCCTCTCTTCCCCTCCCTCCATCTCTCTCTCCTCCTCTCTCCCTCTATCTCACTCCTCTCTCATGTCTTTTCTCTCTCCTTTCTCTCCTTCCCTCTCTCTTTCTTCCCCATCACCCTCTCTCTCTCTGCCCCATTCCGTCTCTCTCTCTTTCCCATCCTCTCTCCTCTCTCTCTCATCCTTCCTCTCTCTCCCTTTCTCTCTCATCCCTCTCTCTTCCTCTCTCTCTCTCTCTCTCTCCGGCTATGTTGTGTAACTCCCTCCATCTCTCTCCTTTGCTCCCATCCCTCCCTTAAGTCCATATCTCCTTCTTTGTCTCTTTATCTCACCCCTAAACATACACGGACTCTCTCCATCTCTCCCTTGTCACCCCCCCTCTCTCTCTCTCCCTTATCACTCTCTATGTATTTCTTCTTCCATCCCTCTCTGCCCCCTCAACTTCATCTCTCTCCTCCCTCCTCTTCTCCTCTCTCCCAGGTTGATCAGGACTTATGCGGGAACAAAATAAAATATAGAAATAAACATAAACGCACGGATGCAATAGGAATAACACTTCTTACATTTCATTATTATCAAATACTAAAAAATGCATACGAGACGAATGGAGAATAAACATGCCTTGGCGATGGTAAACATCTATGAAAAGAGATGTGATGGCTATGTACTACGGCTTTGTGCTGCTACAATTAGGCTCGAGGTCGAAATGAAAAAAACCCTAAACAACGAAACCTAACTTGGGAATCAACACCGAGTTTATGGACTCTAGTTGGGGCTATTTGGGTAGCCAACTTCCACTACAGGTCGTAACTTGGTAATATTATCTACGTTTGTGACGCATATGATACCCCAACATTGAAATATATCTCCAAGGAATATAGCTGTTGAGTACGTTCTTTGAAATCGTCGGAGAAATCATGCCCAAAACGTCATTTTAAGAGCATCAAAACAACCGGAATTTGAGGACAGAAAAATTGCTAAAAATAGTAAAAAATAATACTAATTAA
The DNA here is from genome assembly GCA_034641835.2 of Pinus albicaulis. Classification (NCBI taxonomy): domain Eukaryota; kingdom Viridiplantae; phylum Streptophyta; class Pinopsida; order Pinales; family Pinaceae; genus Pinus; species Pinus albicaulis. The sequence goes on along the minus strand of CM076577.1, from coordinate 518,029,131 downwards.
ACTAACTAGGTGGAATAGGAGGTTGTACAATATCCACCGAAATCAAGTCCTCTCTCACATCTTTCCTCTCTCTCATTTTCTCTCTGCCTCTCTCTCTCTCTCTCTCTTTCGTCCCTCCAATCATATACTATCTCCCTCCCTCTCCCCTTCTCTCTCTTCCCCTTTCATCTTAGTGTCTCCCTTCTTTCTCTCTTACCCTACTCTACCTCTCTCAATCCTCTCCCTCTCTCTCTCTCTTCATTTTCCTCCTCTCCCCTCTCATTAGTTTATCTCCATGTCTCCTTATTACTTCCCCTATCTCTCCACCTATATCTGTTGTATATCTTTGTTCTTCCTTCCTATATATATCTAAAGTTAATATATATCCATTATATAATAATATTTATTATAATATAACAAATTTAATATTGTATTAATCCAAAGTTATTCAATTTGATAATATTAATATTATAATATATTAATATGAATATTATATTTAATAATATTAATATACATTATAATATAACAAATTTAATATTGTATTAATCCAAAATTATTAAATTTAATAATATTAATATGAATAGATTTAATGATAATAATGAAGTATCTTTTAACCATAATAATAAGGTTAATTGTATCATTTTTTTCATGATATTAATAATAAATACATCTGTGGGCTTCACCTAAATAAAACCTCTTTACAATGCATGATTTATTTATATTTTTATTTATTTACAATACCTTTTATTTACCATGGTATCTTACCAGGGCTTTTTTATATAATTAGATGTTGATTTCTAATCATATTTGATATTTTATTTATTTACCATAAATCTTTATACCTCATTATATTTATTTATTTACAGCCTCTTTTATAAATACTGTATTTGGCTCATAGTATTTATCCCATGGTATTAATAATAATTTGTCCCATGTTATTTTAACCCATAAGGCCCTTTTACTTATTTATATTTTTATTTATTTCTGATACCTTTTTGTTACCATGATATCTTACCAGGCTTTATATAGTGTAGATGTGGATTTATAATCATGTTGATATTTTTTGTTGCTACCATAAATCTTTATACCTCATTTATATTTATTTATTTACTGCTACCTCACCCATAAGCCATAACATTTGGCTCCATGGTATTTATCTAATGGTATTAATAATAATTTTGTCCATGTTATTTGGCCATAAGACTTTTTGCCTTTAGTTTTCTTAAATATAAAGAGGTATATGGAAGTAAATATAAAAATATGTTTTGTTATTTACCATCGTCTAGTTATTTATATTTTTATTTGTTTACCATAACTCTAGAGTAAGTATAAAAATAGGTTTTATTTATTGTCATACCTTCGATTTATTTATATTTTTATTTACCATAAATTTTTTTTAGTGCTTAAATATTTTAAAATCATGGAAATGAAATTTTGCTTAGAATTTTAATAAGATCGACATGAATTTTTGTAATCAAGGTTACTAGCTATCAAACTTCAGATTTTGGGTTGCCCTCGGGGTTTTTGGTAGTGTTGAAATCATTTCCACCATAAAAAAACATGATTAAAACATGCAAGGTTCTTAAAAAAAAATGTGGGATTTACGGCGAGTCGAGCAAATTCCTCGGCCTTGTGAACAAATCCTTTCGACACTGTTAATTCTTCCTGATATGTTAATTATGATTGATTCCAACCTCTGCGGTACACACAATCTTACATTCCTTAGCCTTGTTAGGCAAACTCCTTACAAATATATTAATTATTTTAGCTTCTTAATTATAATTAAGTCTACTCTCTAAGCACAATTAATCCTTAAAACTATATCAAAACATTAATACTTTTAATATAATTGTACTAATTAAAAATTAAATAAGAACAAGAGTATTTTTTATCTCTCACCAAATTTTAAAAATGCTTTATTTTTTAATTTTAAATTTTTAAATATATATTTTAGTGACACTTTTAAAATCCAATTAAAACAAATCCAAGAAATATTGTCTATAACATCTTTACATTTTATTTGAATTCCTTTATAATTATTTTAAATTCCTTTAAAGCAAACCAATATAGTATCCTCTATAATTGGCTAAAAAGGTCTTAATTGACAATAATATCTTCATATTTGGTCATTGTTTGAGAGGTGGAGCTTGGCACTTGGAAATCACATGCTGGGATGTGAGTATATTTCATTATAAATACAAGTTGATAAGGAAGTGACATGAGCTAGTAGAAGTTAATTTTGGGCTTAGAAATGATTATACCATTTTTCTTTTTCCTCTAGTTATTTCAAATTTATCCACCCTCGCACATGCACAATCAATACATTACTAAGAACATTGTTAGCATCATTCAAAAAGAAGAGTAAAAATTAGACCCAAAAACATGATGTGAACCTTGCACATGCAATCAGCCATTACCAAAATTGTTATTTAACATCATGCGGAATGATTATTAAAATAAAAATTATTACTGTTTTTAAATTAGTATTATATTTCTCCAAACTAAAATATCACAGTTTTAAAAAATATAATAAATTATATATTATGTCAATTTTTAAGTAATAAATTATATGTATGTGAATAATGAGGTTATGTGATGGGAGTCAAGTCATATAGAATGATTTATTGAACATAATTCGTAAAACTTGTAAATGTGTATAAATATTTTAGTGGGGAAACTCAGGCAAGATTTAATTAGTGAATTTATATGAGCATGGGTAAGTGAGAAATCACTAAAGATGTGGTTTTGTGTGGAAAAATATGAGCTCAAACGAAAGGCCAACTAAATGAATGGCAATTATGGGCAGAAGGCTACGACTATGATGTGGTTATGTATGTAAAAACGTGTGAATTAAAAATACATAATAATGCAATTTCCACTAAGATGGTTGTTTAAAAACAATGATGGTACCATGTTATGACAAGGACGACAAAGGAGAGGGGGTGTATGGGTTATTGAGTGAGCACTTGTTGACCAAAAGGTGCACTTTTCTTGGTCATGCTATGAAATAAACACCATTGATCTTTGATTTAGATGGTCTTTTGATGTTTCTAAGTGATTTTTTTGAAGAGTGTGCCTTGATATGTGTTATAGGGTGTGTTTAGTTGGACAAAAAAAATCCTCTCGGGATTTCAAAGGCAAAATAGGGTAAGGTCAAGGATCTACTATCCTAAGGTTTTGACCCATTCAACAATGTAAAAAATAAACTAAAATTGACAATAATAAGACACCTTGAAAGAACATGTTTGTCTTCTAGGTAACACATTAGTTGGAGAGTAGAGGTAGTTATAGCTAAAAAGCACTCCCAACTAATTCCGGTAGTTAATCCTACACATCAAAATAAAACAAAACAACCTTCTGAAAATAATAATCTTGGCGGTCGCTTACTAGGAAAAACTACACATTACTCAATACCTCATCATGGGAACCCGACTTCCAAACAATCGTTAATCAAACTTAGAAACATAAACATTGAAAAATGATCAGCAAAATAGAAATGCTATAATCTATATTATTGGTGATAATGATAGAAACATGGGCGTACGAGAAAATATACTTTTGTAGTAGGTTGGTACATACCTACATAAGATTCATAGAGCAAAATAGCTTTTAAAACGTTATTGGAACAAGTTCGATAACAATAAGATAGATTAGAGAGAAACATAAAGCCCAACATAAAAATAAAAACAAAAACAAAACAACATGCACAAAATACATATAGATGAATCAAACACACTAATAACTAGAATTGGAAAACATCATTCAATCAATAGTTTTAAATTTATTTTTCTCCAAGGCACGCGACTATTGAAGGATGATGCCTTTGTGTGCGACTATCGAAGAAAATCTTTGCATTGTGTGCAAAAGCCTATGTTTCCTATGCGCTATCCGAAATGTTTCCTTTGACCTTGGGAAAAATTAAATTTTTCGCTCTTCCCTAATGTATTCATTCTGCGGAAACAGCATTTTGTACCTTCTGCTTATTATTTTTTAATGTCTTTTTCATGTACGATTTTCCGGTGTAAGCAGTTTCCCCTAATGTATGGGGTCTGGGAAGAAGCTGTATAGCCAAAATAAATGGTTTCTTTTTACGTGATCCTTTTGAAGAGAGAGTAACTTGCTTTGGTGCAGGTTGGGAGACTCCTTGTCTTAAGTAAAAAAGACAACATGCTTTGTTCTGAAACACCAGAGATATAGTGAATAAAATATTTCTACGAGGTGAGCATGTTCCCATGCTCGTGATGTTTTGACTAGTCAAGCTTATGCCTCGAATATTGGTTTTGTCACTACTTTGACTGGCCCAATTTAGGATGGCCAAAATGTCGCTCTTGGGTTTCCATAGGCGTCCCAAGGCGACAATTTGAGGATTAGGAAAACCATCGTTTCTTGTCCGTCATAATTCTAAGAGCTTCTAATAGCTGTCGATAGAGTGACACTAGACATGACCATCTATTTGTTTTAATCAATATTACAATACATTTATTGTCACCAAATTAAACGCTTTTTGGGTTGTGTCGCTCTTGAGCATTTTTTGGGTGATGTCGCAAGAACGATGATTTTTTAGTAGTGTCGTTATTTTAGCGTTTTAAGGTAGTGTACATGGAAGCGACAATTTTTTAGTAGTGTTGCTATTCTTACGATTTTTTTCTTTGCTAATCCTCCACCTCCAACCTTGACTCCCATTTGTCATGGTTGGAGAATTGAAAACCAAACAGAGAAAAACATGTAACTTATTTTTTACCTTTTCAACTAGGATTAGTATATTGTCACTTAATCCTTTTTTATTTTTTATTTACTACATTGTTTGAAAATCAAGAAAAAATCCAACCAAACTCTAATTCTTTCTTGAGACAAAATGTATCTGCCTTACCTTAATTTTACGAACTATGCATGCTTGATAATTTAAATCACACATATGTTTTTAGTGATATTGTTTTTTTGAGCCTACAACGTAGCCTTTCAAACTTCGAGCTTATATGCCTAAGTAGGCGGAAGAAAAGATAATCTCCCATATAGCAACATGTGAATGCAATTTTTGCATTTAGTGTTGTACTCATTATAGAGAGCATACCTCTCCTTCAACCTTCAGGTTTACAAAGATATCAATGTAATATACACCTCGGTTCTTGTTTGCAGAAAGGCGGAGAGATCTCACCTGTCAAACCTAGTCCCCATTTGTCTTCCTATGTCTATGATTTTGGTATTATTTTCAAGACCTATGAGAAATCTCATCAAGCCCCACCATATCAAAACACCCCAGAAAATCCTTCACTTTAATTCAACATTATATTCGGTCATTTACGAGAACTTGGACAGTTCCGGAGTGGATGAATGTAGCAAAACAAAATATGCACACCTATCCAATGGTGCTTAATATGTATACATAAAAAAATAAAACGACTAGCCTACAATGACATTATGGATCATATTTGTGCAAATCACTTTATGAAATAGTGATGGGCTACACTAAAGATGATAGTAGTCTTAACTACTTCTCTTTCACCACCATTTTTATTCGACTTTTCGACCGGTGAATCTACATTCCAAAGTTTACGCTTGGGGATACCCTTTGTCTATTAAACTAACCATATGAGAATCCTTTTTCCCCTGATATCAAATCTCACTTCGACTTAGAATTTCTTTATCGAGGATTAAGATATGCATACGCGACGGTTGACAACCAAAAATGTATCATCATTGAAAACTGAGTTCTGTAAACTCATAGCAAGTGACCGAACAACATCCATCCTTGCATCAAGCTCCTTTCCATTCCATTATCGGAGATGGTGAAGGAAAACATAATGGGATGTCTTTTTTAAGAAGCCAGTAAGTCATCAATCAAATTCATCACTCATCATGTGGCATAATGGGTTTAGTTGGCAAATTTGTGAAATATTTCTTTGGTTATTTATTGCATCATACGCATATGCCAATCATAGCTGTGTGAGACTTTTATTCAAGTCACCTTGAAGACTCAGTTTTAAGCAACTGCTCTTATTTCTGCCACATTTCCTCCATAGCGGTCATTTGGCTTTATATTCAAACCATTGGAATTATATATGGTACACCATTTTTGCAGAGGAGAGATTATCGTCTTCCTAATATCCTCAAAGTTGCCTCTATTTCAATGACGTGACTTTGAAGCTATACAGAATAATGATATTGAACCTTGATTGTTCCTTCGATTATTAGAAATCCTACTGGAAAACTACTATTCCAATGTAGGTCCATGATACATATACACGAAATAGACATGAATCAGGGTGGAGGGCGGTAGATGAAAGTATAATACAAAGAATGGCAATGCCAACTTACATATACCTTTAATTCCTTTACGAACGTGTTTTACTTGGCGAGGATATTGATCCTTTCTACTTGTTTAACTTCAATGTCAGCTCATTATTTATGTTGAAGCTTAGATGGAAAATGGCTTTCCTTTACAACAACTAAACATCTGATATTTCTTTGTGTACACAACTTTTCACATCATTCATGCTTGTATTCTCGCAAGCCAGCACGGATCATTAAAAAAAAATCATAAACGATCAATAATGATGATATTGAGGCACCTTGTAAAGATTTCATATGTGGTGGGTTGGTTAAAATTTTCATATGTTAAACTTTAATTTAGTTGATAGTTATTTGCTTAAAGGGTAATTCAATTATATAGGGTTGGCATCAATAATTAGAATTCATATGTGACTAATATTGCAACAAATTACTTACTCAATTTTTACTTTTAAATGAGGACCCTTTAACTTAATGGAGTTATTACACTAGAAACACCTTGATTGCAAATCCTAAGTTAACTTAAGCCTTTTTGTTTTATTGAATAGGTTCATAAACATATTGATACAACCATTGAACATTATGACAACCAATTTACAAGCACATGGTACAACCATTGAGGCATTTTTTCAAACACTTACAACCATTATCTCTTTAGGGTGTTTTCACAACAATTAGCTAGCATGAATCCAAAATTACATGACTTCATTTTTTTTTAGTAGTGCCGATAATTGAACTCAAAATGTAAGTAGAATATCATCCATGTTATTGTTGAATGCCTAAATAAATGAGCCTGTCTTCAATTTTTAAACATAGCTCACGACGTTGTAAGGTACATCCATTGGGGTACGACAAGTTCAGGTCATAAAACATGTTGCTAGAAAGGTTATTTACATTTTCAAAGTATTAACCATTTAGAATTTAAACACAATTTCCAAGTGGTTAGAATATATTATACTCATCGGTATAAATTATCGGAGTAGATCCCGATATAAAAAGAACCAAATAGCAAAAAAAAACAACGAGAGCGGTTCCTACATGCAACTGACAAATCTGCAAAATGAAGCAAATTTGGGAATCAGTAATAAGAAAACTTGATTTTTTGAAAATCAGAAGAATCGAGGTGAAATGGTCTATTGGTACGTATACCCCTTGAAGTTGCAAAATTTGGGTCAGAAAACGGGGATGCAGAGAAATACGATTCTTCAAAACAACAACAACCCAATCACTACCAATCCATTCCAGCTTGCATATCCAGAACACGATTATGAAAACTTATTTAGGTTATGCAAAGAGGAGAAAAAACATAATTCCAGCATTAAAAAATGTTTCCATCTAATTCATGTGACCTACATGCTTCATCTACATTCAACTACTTGTAGTCAATCGATTCAACACTATACACAAAGAAAAATACTATTTATAACCATTACACAAAATTTCTTCACATTTGTGGTGTGCAACACTCCCATATACATGTAAGTCTCGAGAAAACAACCAAACAGAAAAAACTATGAAATGACATACAAAAATGCAAAATATGATTAAGTCCACATACACAATAGATGAAAGTACACAACTCAAAAGGATGGACATATGCTCTGACTCAAATAAGAGTATGCTCCGGCGCCGATATCACTGCAAATCATTATGAACCACCGGTTTTCCTCCCAACCATATCCGGAAAAACGTTTCCCCACCGGAACCCCAGAAATTTATAAGCTCTGCAGGCAATACAAGCTACATAAATAGAGATATGCAAAATAAAATAAGGAGATAGTTTTCACTTCCTCCAAATACCACTCATGTTCAACTTTAAGCGATAGGAGATAATTATCGGTTTAGTAAGGATTTGATTTGTTTTGGAAGAAATTGATTCTCTCCACATATCTCTGCGTTCTACTGATCTTCCTCAAGTCTCTTCCCTCTTGTATCACTCTTTCCCTCCCAAGTGAGAATATATGAGACTCATATATAGGAGGAGCAACAAACAGCCATAAAGGAGGAGTAATATGCATTTATTGTATTCCATTTAGAGGAGTGTAACTTATGCCATTAAGGAGAGGCACATACGTTATTTCGTAGCGGTGTAACCTATGCATTAAAGAGAGTATGAAGGGAATATTTTATGACATACCTTTAATAGAGTGTAAGAGAATATGCCATTCTTTTATGAGTTCATAAAAGAGAGTGTAAATGTAATATTTAAAATAAGAAAGTTACACATGAAATATGAGAGTTACGAAGGAGGGGAATTAAGTGATTGAATGAGTAAAGTTAATTGTAATTCCCTTTTAATAAAATATCATAGTCTCTTAAAGATCATGATAATATTAATATTGAGGATTAAGCAATATTGAACTATTGGATTGATTAATGATAATTTAATTGAATTCCTTCAGCTATGCTTGATTACCAATTTTTGCAAGGGAGATTTTACTATTTTTGGAAAGTCATGTGAGATGCTAGACATGACTTTTCTATTTTTGAAAATTCATTCCGGAAATTATCGAGATTGAGGAATTTTGTGGAAACATCCATGGCGGTATTTTTATTTTTGGAGAATATGAAAGTTCACACCCTTATTTCATGCATCTTTGTGCCTTAGTGAATCTGAGACTTTTTGATCTACTCCAAGATCAAGATTCCAAAATTGATCTTCTTACATATTATTTCAGGACTCCACGCCTAAATATACAAGATTCCACGTCTTTATGTTCTTGGATTTATGACTCTACAACTAATTTCCATTTCTTTCATCTCTTGTACTTTAAAACTCCGTGTTTCTCCTTATGGTGCGGTTGAGCTTTTACCCATTTGATTACGTTGGTAAGACCTTGTTCAAAGACCACAAAAATCACATCTCATAAGTCAATGGAATCATGAATTTCATAGTAAATTAACTTAATCATTTTTAATAACGTTTTTTGACTTACATAATCATTTAGGGTTTTGAACTCGACAGCTTCCCATAGTCATTCATAATTGAACATCCTAGTTGGAAAATGACCCGGGTCCTACCACATCTTGATACAAGTCCCTGATGTTAGACATATATATAATCATACGAAGTCATGTATCATCCATAAATCACCGTTGCTGCTCTTGTTCCACATAACCATGAGCATCCATGGGTCTGTGTCTCAATCCAGGATCACCATCCATGTCATACTTTGATACATAAGTCGGACTATAGCTTTCATCTGAATAACACCATATAAAAAAAACATAATCAAATATACCACACATAAGGAAAATAAAAAATATATAAAACATTTTTCCCAAACAAAGTGATCAATATTCCATAGATAAACACAGAGGAAATATAACTATGTATATGGCTGTTGTTACCCAATCCGGTGTTCAATACACCATGACATACATAACTTATAGAAAAGTGCTAATCATGTATACAAAGTATTTGTTCCTCTCAATCTAGTGCCATATATATAACTCATCAAAAATCTTCTAATAGGAGTGACGAACATACTAGGAAAAATAGGACACTGCAATACATAACATTCACGACGCCAAAAAATTTCCTTAAACCTTGCTCATTAATTCCTTGTGTTGTGGAGAACTACAAATTTTGTAAGTGTTTGAAATCAAAAGAGAATGTGGCATGTACAAGGTTTGCAAGACTATGATTTCTCTTTTGACTTCTTAAGCTGGCAATGGGCTATATATCCTGCGAAAGCTTTTTTCACTCCAAGAATTCCCCCAAATAGTTCGAACAAAAGTATCTTGGGTTGGAAATACATTTGGAGAGATGTCATGATTTTGAAATGAATTGCATGTAAAGTAACTTGAATTTGAGTCAAACGACAATAGATAAAAAGATAATGAAGAAAAATATAGCAACATAGTATTTTTCCTATGTTGAAAAAGAACATCAAAAACATGAGGCACCCAAGTTACAAGATATAAACATTTAAGTCAAGTGGCAGTCTTTGTTAGGAATTATCATAGCCACCACAAAAGCAACTTGAAATGATATTGCATTGTTTTGAGGAAAGCACATATAAAGAAGATAATGTCAAAGAGATAGTGTGACACTCGTAAAAACATGCATTGACTGGGTACCCACCTAATAACTTTGATCTAAAATTCTTGAAACTTCAAGCAGTTCATGGGAATTTGACTTTGATTGAAAATTGAGAAAAAAATTATGAAGAATATCGGAAAGTTATTTTGGTTTTGGGTAAAAATTTCACAAACCTACATATAATGTGCTTTCTCCAAGTAGAAACAGCCTTTTTTGGTAATTATTTCGGGCCAGGTCTTCGACAATTATATAAAAATGATTAAAATGGAGAATGTGCGTAAAGTGGTATAGAGCATTACCCTCTTTGGATTGATAACATCTGAAAAAGGTGCTAAAAGATACTTATTTTTGCACGTCAACGGGAGAACACAATACTCTACAATAACAATATATTTATCTGCAAGCAAAAATATGTGTTGCGATGGTAGGTGGAAACAAAAAACATGATATTGAAAAATTAGAAACCTTTGATTTGCTAATAAAGAAAGTAGAGACGTTGTAAAATAAAATTTTCATGTACGAAACAAAGAAGTAGGAATAAAAAACTTACTCTGGCTATCACCACAAGGCTAAAGCACATTAAAAAATAGGAACCAAATGGTACTCTTTTGAAATATAGACAAGCTTATGCTTTTGTAATAATAATAAAAGTATGAAGAAGTAAAGAATTTTCATGTTTGAGAAACCATTTTGTTATTATGTCTATGAACCGAGAAATCTAGAATAAGAGACCATACGAGAATCCTAAGATATACAAAGAAAAAAATAAAATTCTGGGAAATATCCAATAGAAAACACTGCTCTTGTCCAGGTTAGGAAAAACAATTTGTGAAACCAACTTGGTACATCTCGGTGGGATATTAAATTGGTGAAGATTCCTTTGGACACTAGAGCATCTTGGAAAACATTGTTTTGGCAAAGAGGAACCCATACACCATGATAGACAAAAATTTCATTTTAAAAACATAATGGCTGTTACAATAATGCCAACATACTATAATAATTACCGTTTTTCAGTAACACAGGTGAAACATCGAATAGGATAGCCAGTCGAGATATCCCAACTACTTACCTATCTATACTTAATCTTTTAACAGAAGAAGTCATTTCTCAAAGTCTTTGAAAGTTCAATCCTATTTGGCTTGATACACTGAATGGAAATAGGTGAAATTAACTACGATCCTTTGTATCCAACAAAGAAATTTTCCCTATGACAAAAACATTTATCATTTATGGATTTCTAAACACCTTAAATTCAAAGTGACCTATTTCAAGAATCAACATATATTTAAAATGAGAGAAACATAAAGAAAACAACATTATGATTGGATCTCATCAGCACGCTGTTTCGGATTTTTCAACATCACATTCTCTTTTAGTTAACTTTTGACCAGGTTAAATACCGAGGCATTAAGTTTGAGAAAAGCTACTTTATCCGAAAAATAGTTTCAATTTGTATACAAAAATAATAGAAGGAAATATGATGGAATGTAAAGTTGTACTGTCTTCTACTAATCATTCTAAAAAGGGGCTAGCGCCACTCACGATCTTGACCCATAATAATAAAAAATTTGAAATTTTTAGACCATATAAATCACTATGTAAAATTCCTAATTCACATCTAATAAATGATGATAAAATTAATTACAATTTTTGAAAAGAATGATGCCATTTAGGTTCCTTGTTGTCTCATATCAGGATGATACCACATGATGATAGCTGCAAATTTGAACTAGATATAATAGTGAGAGTCTTTGTAAAACATTATTCAAATTCCTATATTGTTAGTGGATATAAGGAGATAATATAAATGATGAATATGTCAATTTTGAAGAAATTTATAATTTTGACATAGTGCACAAATAAGTGGGAAGTTTGAAGGGATACTTGTATGGTGGTTCAAATTCATGGGAGCTAAATTCATAAAAAGGGTGTCTTGAGGAGATTGTACGTGGAGTCCATTATGGGATACTATGGGGAATTTGGTATTGATGCGGTTACGATTTAAAGAGGGAGCATTTAATCTGCTTGGCATCCTTTGATGTAGGTGGTGACTATAGTTCCGTGGTTTACATAACTAACAAGGCTTAACTTTGCAATGAGCATAGTTTGCTTATTTACACAAGGATAGGATTACGAACAAGATTTGTGTGTTAAGCAAGGAGAATGAAATGTCACTTTCGAGTAGATATATTAGTATTTGAAGGTGTTGAACCAAAATATTTTTGTTGGTTAGTACGTAGTGAGAAAGGAGTTTATATGAAGCTTAATTGTGATGATTACATGTACCTTCACAACAAAGTAAGGTATGTAGAAGAATCTATAAAAGATTCAAGTGTGGATGTTCGGTTTCTGCAACGAGAAAGGAGGAAGAGACATAAGGAGAGGAAAGACATAAGAATCTACCAAGGACTCGAAAAGAAATATTTCTTTGGAAATTAATACCCTTGATGATTTCCAAATGATGAAATTTTGATATGTTCATGAATACAAGGAACCATAGGTGCACACAGAAAATGTCAACAAGGTTTGAAAGAAAATTCTTGGGTAGCCCCTCGAAAGGTAACAATGAAGACATTCTAGAATGTCACTCGTCTTTGGAATTAATCTCTTACCATAGAATATCCCTCTATATTCTGTATGTTTCTTTTGAAATGTAGTTGCCAAGTGAAATGAAGTGTGAGATACGAGTATTAAAATTCATTTATCTGATCCGTCTATGTCTTTGAATAGAAATAGAAAATTAAGTCCCCAAATATTGTTGGTTAGCTTGGATGTTAAAGAATACCAAAATCGGAAGAATAAGCTTTTTTAGGGTTCCCCTTAAATTCATGGTAAATATGGTGGCATGAAATCTTCCAAAGCCTTACAGGAATGGAAATCAATGCATCTAAATCTCTTATTTTCTCTTTAATGCCCACTATATGTTATAATGCATGTTTCTAGTACTCAAAATATCTAGAAATGTTATTTTCCTTTCAAATACCTAGGTTCCCTACTCCTAGAGATATCATTGAGAATGACATCATGGAAGTGTTAGAGCCAAAATATTGGTGTAATCACCATTGTGTCCTGTTCTCAAATTTTTGTGCTATCTTAATCCCTTTCTCCAAAGTTTGAGTCATTTCCAATAAAAAGTTGAGGTCCCAACATCAAGGTATTTTTAAGTGAATAGGTGCTCATAGTGTTTTAGAGTCTAACGAAGATTAAATCTCTTTGTTTTGGCTTATTTTATTAATCTTGAAAGTTGGTCAACCTGCGGATAATAAAATTGCGGTCATCTGGTACGGAATAACCTTTCATTTTATTTTTGTACCAAATTTATTGTCAAAACGATGAGGAAGCTATTTCTAAGAAATCAAAGTCATATATTCACACAATGAAAAGCTTCTAACTATTTCAACGATATTTTGGTTATCTGAAAAAGAGGCTTCTGGGTAGGCAGAGTAATCGATTTTGACGAGGGAAAATTAAGGCTTCGTATTAAGTTCTTTAAAATCAAAGCGCAAGCGGAAGAAAAAACTTAACCAGCGAGTGGGGGAGTCCGGAGAAGCAAGCAGAACAATATTTAAAGGAAGCTGATAGGAAAATAGACTAAGGAATGAAGCAATGAAGAAGAATCATGTGCAAAAGGAATAGTGTTATGATCTATTGACAGATCCAAAAGGAGAAGACGTAATTGAGATTAGCGCACATGGAGCGACTTCGCTTTAGCAGGTTTTAAAGTTTTATTGATCAAATCGCATGGTATGTTAAGTGATTTGCGACGGATACTAAGGGTAAGCAAGGAAGACCATCGTTCGCATTTAGAATCAATGGTGGAGATTAACGCACGGATGGAGGCGATTCCTGAAATCGCGGTTTTTAAGTTTATCGTTTAGGCTTCGCATGGTATGTTAGCGGGGAAGTTTGCGATGCAATGGTGATGTGTCGGTGTAGCGCACCAACGTGATTTTGCAAATAAGGGATTTATGGTTTAGTACGTTGTGGTGTAAATTTAAATTTGCGGACAACCGTTGCAATTTCTTCCTGTTGGTCAGCGGTTGTGCAGGGCCCGATAACCACGATTCCGCGTGAATGCATATTGTTTGAAATTACGGTTTTGTTTAAATTTTCGATAAATGATGTTGATTGCACATGTGTGTGTTTGTTTTCGATGCGGGGATGCGCAATCGGTCCCATTTCTCACACATCTGCCTCACCCTCATCGCCGCCGCACTTCTACACATTTTCAACATTTCAATTCATAGTACAACGATGAAACTTCCGTCTTGGCAGTCGGCAATTGGTCTCACTTCTTCACCATGTCTTCACCCCCTCTCTTATCATTTATTCTTCTCCATGTCTCTCTATCAATTAGCTTTGTTTCCAAAGGATTTTCTTTGTAATTTCTCATAAAATGAAACTTCGTATTCTATCCAAAGTTTCGAGTTTTAATATTACAAAGGGGTTTTAATAAAAAAAGAAAGGAACGGCGGAATAGCGATAGAATTTCTCTCAAATAGTTTTCTGCCACTGCTCTCGGTCTCATACATTTTTACCCTTACTGCCGTGTTGTGGTAACTGCAACCATGATCTAATACTACCTTTTAATGTGAGCCCTAACCTATTATGAAGTAAAGATAAATTCTAATCCAAGTTCACCTTTTTTTATTTGCCAAATCTTGAATTGATTAAACCATTGTTTGCAACCTTGTGACCTTGCGACATCCCGGAGTCACCAAGTCGTGAGTCGCTGTAAATACGAAACTAAAATTGCAGCCATGCGACCCTGTGGTGCACAACCCACACAGGTCGCACTGAGTCTGTCAGTGCGCACATCACCTCATGGGACCTAATTTGCGACACGCGCTCATTGGTGTGGCACATGGGCCTTTATAAATAAAAGGTCGCATGGAGTGCTGATAAACGTGTGCGGCCAGACGAAAAATGCCTCTAACGAGGCATTTGGAGCACGTTTTTCCACGGGTAGGTGTGAATCCTCCCTACGGTTCATTTTGGGTTTGTTTTTGCCTCTTTTACCCTCCGTTTTTTTATTCGACATCTGAGTTTATTTTAAACCTCCCAGGGGAACTGCGTATGCAGGGCCCACCCTCCCATGACTTCTTCTCTGTTTCCTCCTCTTAAAAAGCCCTCCTTACACCGGTCTCTCTCCAAGCTCCCTTCCTAGCCCACACAGAGGAAAAGCCCTGCCTGGCTTGGGATGTATTTCTTTCACGATGTGTTGCATGATCTCACCAATTATGCCTGGTGGTCTCGTCACCGCATAACCCAGCCAGCCAAGAGCCCTAGTGTTGTGACCACCTATGCCGACTGCTGCATTTAGAGCGACCCTGTGACCCCAGTGACCTGGTCACTAAGTGGCGAAGGTATTGTCCTTCATCTGCCTAACACTAGCCCACCACATGACCGCAACCTGGTGACCCAGCGACCTGGTGGTTAAGTGGCAGTGGCCATTGCGCTTCCTTGGTCGCCTTTGATGCAACCTAACGACCTAACGTCCTGGTCGCGAGTCGCTATGTCTCGTTTTACGAAAGTTTGGGCGGTGTGACTTAGCGACCCAACGACCTGGTCGCGAGGTCGCCAAGTCACCAGTCTGCCCATTTTCCGGAGAATCATGATTCGCGAAGTAGCGACATCCTGGTATCTATAATCTTGTCATTGCGTCTTATCATGGCGTTGTTTCATGAATATGCCGGGGAACGTGCCGGCTAAGCTCGAGTGTGTCTATCTCTTCGATAGCAACGTGTCGTGACCCTTACAGTGAGTGTGAAAAAGAGGAAAGAGTCCTAAAGTAGAATTTCAGAAGAGGATGCATCGCTTCCTCCCCTATCTGTGGAGACACTTCTTGCGTGTTCGGAAGGAGATAGCATGGTATCGAGGTATACTGAAGTTCTGACTTTGGTCTAGAAGACCTCCCGGATCGGCAGGTGTATGTTTGGGTCAGGGGTATAAAATAAACTACGCGAAGGTCCCATCCACCCATTTTTCCATGTCCCCGAAGTAGTAGAATGGATCTTGCAAAAAGAGTCGACTCCGGAAATTTGGGTCATTCGAGATGATTAGGAAAGTCATTTGCAAACTTTGAAAGGGTAGGATGCGGAGGTTTACCATGCAGTCCTGCAGAATGGGCTTTCAGCAGCTGAATGGGATATACTCATGTGGTCCCATACACGAGACCTTAAGGGGATGGTGGGAGGACACGGAAAAGTTCAAGTTCAAGAAGGATGGGAATATAAAGCAGTGGACACTCAAGAAAGTCTACAAGTTGGTGGCCGGCCCAATGTTATGAAGGATGTATGGGTGACAAAGATTCCACCACCTTCAATAGGTACTTTGGTTTCCTCATGTACGTGGTGACCACATATGGCACCCACTTCCAAGCTGAGCCAGCCCCATGATATGACCTCGGTCAAAAATATCATTAAGTGCGAGCTTACTATTATGAATGGTGTGCATACGAATTATATGGCCTCATATCTGTTGGACGCAATATGCGCGAGATGTAAATTTACGAGATGGTCACATAGCGGGATACGAGTGTGAAGTGAGCCAATCCAAAAATATTTTCAGGTGTTCTAAGCCTCTAAGTACCAAAGAAAGATATAGATTCATCTCCCTAACTTATATTTGGTTATTTACGGTAATTTGTGCAGGTCCTACCATTCTGATCACACCAATGGAGGACTCATAGCGTGACACCGCGAACCTTTGTCATGCTGTGAAAACATCATCATTGCATCCCTCTCCACGAGTACCAAACCATTTCCCATGAGACATCCTTGCCAAAAATCCATGAAAACGGCTCTTTTTGCATTGGCGGGTAGGCTTGATTCAGTGCCTAAACGCCACTCGGGGGAAATCTTTGTAAAGAGGTCGCGCCACTTGGCGCTCTGTCATGGGCGACGACAATCATGCCATTTTAAGGAATTGTTTTTATATGGATGGCGGAGAGTTGAGTTCCATTAAACTCACAACCTTTTGCCTATCTGCCAGGTTGGGAGGTTTGTTCTCGGGGTTCTGTGGAAGAAGTAGTTTTGCCACCTTCTGCCAGACCTTCCTTGTTGATAGGCCATCATCATAATAATGAGATCCCAACTCCCTCCTTTGCTCCTGTAAAGCTTGCTCGAGATCATGGCAAGCTAGTCTTGAAGATCTTTGTGAGCTTTGCATCTCCTATTTAGTGCCTTTGTCTTTGAAAAGAATCTTCCTTTCCCACTGAGCCCTTCAGTGAGAACCATTGTTGCGAGACTGCGAGAGGTTTCACCTTTCCCGACGACTTTTGCGAGGCATTGAACTGACTTAGAACTTGTGTGAGAAGGCTGCAATGGCCAGGCAGTTGCTTAACTTCTGTCCATTTACCACTTTAATGAATGACCCCCTGCTGGACTGGTTCCTCCTTTTTCCATTATGTTAATGCGATAATGTCTTTTCGTAGTGTTTGAATTACGTGTCTTTGGTTCACTATGTTATTGTCTGTTTGTTCTTCCTGTGTGTGCGGTGTTCATCACGGAAGATCGTGGAAGGATTGTGATGCGAGGTGAAGGGCAGGGGACATCTCTTTTCAGGTAGGCGGAATCCGGGTAGGTTCTTATCCCAAATCTTTCATTCATTAACTAGGAACGCTGCGTCACTGCTTGTTATTTGTTATTGCTATGAACCCTGTTTTGAGCTGGTAGGGATGCTGTACTCTTTGTCCATGAGAGGGTTACCTTCTCAACAAATTGGCGACTCACTTGCTCTCCGCCGTGGAGGCTACGGAGGGATATTCCTCCGTCTTTGAAGATGGAGGTGTGTGGAGGAAGCACGTACCTTGTCCCGAGAGAAGACCTTCGCATTTCGATGGTAGCCCCTACGAGTAGTTTGGTCGCCCTTTGATTGGAATCGATTTCGAGTTGCTTGTAGTCTTGTGTGCCTTTCGAGATCACGGTCTGGAGCTCTTGGTACGGTTGTGCCCGGCCTCGTATGAACGAAGAGTGCGTGCGGTAGTACGTCTTCAACTGCACGGCAAGCTTTAGGTTCTGCAGCACGCTGTTACGAAGTCTGTTGTCGTTCAATAGAAGGACAGGTCAACCGATGGGGATCCTTCCAAGGATTGCCAGTACTTTGGGAGGGAAAACCATCCATGGATGTGATGGTCGTTCCGGAGCCCTTATGGTTCATGCCATACGGGGCGCGATTACCTATGCCATGGACGCTTGTCTCCTCCTTTTTCGTGCAGCACCACTACCACATGAGGACGGTTGAGCATTGATCGGTGTGGTTCTTTGGTCCCAATGTGTGCTCTACGGTATACACATCACCCCTCACCGATTCTATCCACCGTTGTGTCACCTTTCATGGCAATTACGACTGTCTTGGCTACCCCCATGCCCATGCTGGGTGATGATGCGCCGTCGTGCATCGGTACGAGGGCATTGAGTCTCGACTTCCGAGGATGATTTCCTCCCATACGGTGTGGAACTCTTGGAAAGCCATGACTTCTTGTTCATTATGATGAAGTCGGTCGGAGCAGATTTCCTTTCACGTATTGACTCCTTAAAAAAATGAAACCCGAGTCGACGAACACCATGAGTTCCTTGTCTTGTGTCAAGCTCCTTAAAAAATAGAAACAAGGTTGTCGGAGCGAGTTCATATCTTGTGTCAGCTCTGCAAAAACAGCAAAATTCGTCGGAGCATAGTTCCTTGTCTTGCGGCATCCAAGCTCCTTAAAATGAAACAAAGGTTTGTCGGACGGAGTTCCTTGTCTTGTGCCAAGCTCCTTAAAAAATGAAACAAGGTGGTACGAGGATAGTTCTTTTTAATGTGTCTTATACGTTAAAATAATGAAACACGTTCTAGTTCAATTCGAGTCTTTGTTTAGATCTCGCCGAAATCTGATCGAGAGTCTTTCTCTTGATCTCGTCCTTGAACCTTCGCTCCATACGCATACTCTATGCACCATTTGAAGCTTGGGGGGCATACCACTCAGAATTGGTCTACATCTTGAGAGGCATACTTTGCCTTTTTCAGCATAGTTTGTTTCCGTTTCAAGCTTGTGTAAATGGAAACCGGTTTCAAGCATAGTTTATCTTTGTTTTCAAACAGTAGCAAAAATGAAACCAACTGACAAAGTTTACGATTTAAAGCTTGTGTAAAAATGAAACCTTGCCTATTTACCTCTTGTGATTGCCATTTTATCGGCTGTTTTTGCAGATGAGCCTTGGTTTTCTCACTCCATTGTCACTATACGCTTGGCCCGAAGTCTGTGCCTTCACTTGGTTGTTTTACCGTTCTTCGAGGAGCATTGCTATGGTGGTCTTGTTAGCCGGCCTCTCGGCCTTTGTTGTTCGGGAAGTAGTTCCACCATTAAGACCGATTTTCTCCCCTTTATACCACTCGTTCCTCCGGGAAAGTCATCTTCCGACTCTTTTGACTCTCTATTTTGAAAAGATTAGAGGCCCTTGTCGTTTCGATCTCGTTCAAATAGACAGAATCGACATTCACCCGATATAAGTTTAACCCTTTTTGAGGTAGGGTAGGACCCGATTACGAAGAATACTACAACCTATCGGCAGTAGGAGGTTTTTCAGAGATATTGTTTTTACCTTTTCGGATGCAGGGGAACTATTTACGAAAAGGACACGTGGAGTTTTAACTTTTCAGCTGTCTTTTCAAACTCTCTAAACATGAAAAGGCAGGGTTCTTGTGGGACTCGTTAAGCCACAGTGACATTGGGTTTACGTGAAGTATGACGTTCTCCGGAAGTTTCTCCTTCCTGGGACTGCGTTAAATGCACTAGGATGGATTAACCGGGAAAGAAATAGAACTTATATCACAAACATATACTGTCATGAAAGCTTGTTGTCAAAAATAATTGGGGTGCTACTTGGAAATGGTGGAGAAAAAAAAATGGAACCATCGTCGTTATCGTGAGCGGTATGTCGCTCTTGAACATGGCATATGCATTAGGTAATAGGGTTAGGGACATCTGTCTCGTTGTTTCACTTTGCTTCTACCCATGGGTTTGGGTAATCTTGTGACCTCTCATCATTCCTTGCCTGCGTCGCCATGACCTTTGATACCCATTGATGTCAAATGCGCGCCAAGTCCATTCTTGGTCATGGTTATATATTCCGAAGAAGTTGGCCTCTGCGAATATCAGCTTCCTCTGACTCTCTAACATAGTCCTAATTCACAACAAAACATTATGTTCCTCTGTCTCGTGTGTCGATGATGTGGGAATCATTATGGCCACAACACGTCAAAGATCACTTCTGTCGACTTCAACTCATTATCCACAGGAAGTTGGTCTAGAACTCCCCGATAGTACCTTGGGTACACATGCACCATGCGAGGTTCGTCGCATTCGACGAGGAAGGTTTCATTAATCGACCTCCCGATCGGATGATTAACGATGTTCGACGTACGACTCATTTTATTCTGCCTTTGTGAATTGTACTGTAATTACCTTGAGGACCATTGTCATTAACGGTGGTTCCTCTTAACGTACGGTAACGACTTTCATCATTGGTACAGTAGCAATCGAGCGTGTTCTTCATGATTAAACCTTGACTCACATATTCGCGTCTTCAGAACTTGTCTCCCATTGAACCGAGATAGGCGACATGGTCCTAGATTATATACTGACTTTAATCCAGGCTGTAATTGTGAGTTATTGTCATTATGTACATGACATCAATGATTGGATGGGCTAACGACACATACAGGTCTGTTGTTTAATCTTGGTTGGATAAGTGAAAATATACATACACGGATCCGGATTATAACTGCTGTTCGGATGGGTAACGTCCATACCATATATATACATACGTGTACTTAAGATATCGGTTGTATACCCATGCATGCACGAGGTTTTGACAGCGGGCCTTCGGTGAGACATGTTCTCGTAAAGCATTTCACCCCCTCTCTCTCTCGGGCCTCATGCTTTAGGGGCATCGCCACAAGTAATTGTCCGTCCCTACTGTTCCCGAGTCATACCGATGGAGGACCTGCGTGACACGTGAACTTGTCGTGCCTTTGGCTGTCATCATTGCATCCCTACGAGGTATGAGCTTCATTTCCCCTTGAGACATCTTGCAAAAATCCATGAAAAACGACTCTTTTTTGCATTCGACGCAGGTAGACGGGTTGGGCCTGCTTCCTCGGGGGAAATCCTGGCAAAGAGAAATTAGCAACCACTTGGCGCTACATCATCGGCAATGATGTGCCATTTGGAAGTGACTTTTTATATATGGATGGCGGAAGTTGATTCAAACAAACTCACAACCACATACTATCTTGAGTTGGGAGGTTTTATTACGGGAGTTCTATGGAAGGAAGTAGTTTTGCCACCTTCTATGGAGCCTTCACTTGTTGTTAGAGCCCATCCCCATAATAATAGGGATCCCAACTCCCTCCTTCCCCATCGCAAAGCTTGCTCGGATCCATGGCAAGCCTAGTCTTGAAATCTTGAAGCTTTGCATCTCCTATTCCCAAGTGCCTTTGTCTTGAAAAAGAATCCTTCCTTTCCCTTATAGATACCCATTGAGCAAGGGAACCATTATTCTGAGACTGCGGAGAGAGGTTCCCTTTCCCGGCGAACTGCGAAGGCGTGGGCAACCGAGAACCACGTAGCGAAAAGGCGCAGCGTTGTCAGGCTGGATTGTAACTTCTGACCGTTTACCACTTTACAATAGATGACTATGATTATGAGTTTCCTCCTTTTTCATATATTGTCTGGTAATGTCTTCGTAGATGTTTAGTGCGACATGGTTCCTATGCTTGTGTCTGTTTGTTCTTTACAGCAATGAAATTGTTCATCCTGGTCATTGAAGGATTGTAATCGCGAGAAATGAAGGGCAGGAGACATCTCTTTTTTCAGGTAAGCCGCTGAATCCAGTACGTTTCTTATCCCAAATCTTTCATTACGTGGCAGGAAACTGCGTCATAGCATTGTTCTTCAGGCGCGGCGGCGCTCATCAGGTCGCCTCTATCCTGAAAGGTTGCTGCTGCAGGCGCTGGGGCGGCGGGCGGCGCGGAAGTGATGGCGTGGTCACCGGTGCGCGCCAAAGTGGTGCAGCTGGATGTTCTCTCTGGTGGTGATATGGTGTGGGGCCTGCAACACTGCGGCTGCAGAACTGGAAGCTGGGTGTTCTGGATGGTGCGTTCTCTGCGTTTGATGCCGCTGGCGCGGGCGCGAAACTGGTTCTGCTGCGTTGCTGGCGTTGGGGCGGTACGGGTGTGGTGGCGCGTGGTGGCGCGCGGTCATGAGGCGGTGCGGTTCATCCGCCATTACAAACGTAAGGTCAATGGAACACATAGCCTAGAGCCTTAGGTAGAGGATAAATAAGAAAACACGGCACATCACAGGAAGGCGGGTGCTAGAAGGAGAACTCTCTTTGGTCAGAGAACAGAACAGTGTGTTATTTCAGAAAGGTCCACATGCTGGGGAAGACTCATCTTCCAAAACAAAGAAACGGGAAATCTTCTTGATAAACGGTGGGCTTTTTAAATAACAACGAGAGCGAAGGAACAAAACTAAAGGCACAACAAGAAGTCGAGAGCGAAAGAAGAACTAAAGGCGGCCAATTCCCCTAGCACAACAAAAAAGAAGGGGACAAGCGAAAGAAACAGGCGGGGAAGGAAAGCGAGGGAGAGAAAGAAGCGAGGAGCGAGAGAAGCACTGCCCGGAAAAAGAGGAAGAGTAATAGAGAAGAGGAAATAAGAGGAAGGGTGAAAAGGGTTCGAGCAGCTAAAGAAGAGAAGGACAGGAAGAAGCTAGCGCTGGTTAAAAAGAAAAAAGGATAAAGTAGAAGGAAGGTAAGATTCCGGTTAAAAGAAAAAGTAGGATGAACGGAAGTTGAGCAAAGGAGGAAGGAGGAAGAAAAGGCAATCAAGGAAAGGACTATCAGCCGAGGAAGCGAGAAAGCAGTAACAAGAAACCTCCTTTAGAAATAGGGGGAAGCAGATAGAGCTTCCACACATTGAGGTGCCTTAGACAACCCCTATGACCAATGTGCCTTTTGCTCTTTTAGAACACAGCACCTACGAAAGGAACAGAAAGATGAAGTCTTGGACGACAAGGCTAACCTGCAGTGACAATTCCACTATTATCGAGACGAAGAAAAGGAAGATGTAGCACGGAGAACCACAGCACACCTCTAAGCCTCAATGGAAAATGGCCACAGTCTTGGATATGAGACCAATCCAATTATACACCAATTAGATCAGTACCAGGCTCGCCTTTACCGGTGGTCATAGAGGAAAATGTTAGCGAATGGCCAGAAGATTACTCTCTTTACAAAGCAAGATGCAAACTTGAACGGAGAGAGCAACTCAGGATGAACGAGGATAGAGGTGTGGAAGAATAAGTCTGGTGGCTACGATTCTGCAACAACCCAACTGACTTACCACTCACATTCAAAGAGTTAGGCACTGCAAAACCACTATGAAACAGTGTACAAAGATGTTAAACGTAAAGCAGAGGCAGATCACATATTACTAAAAGAGTGGAAACTAAATAGAGAATGCACAACAAGGAGGCCTCTGCTACTTTGGATAATATGTTGGAATGGTCAAGCATATACCTGACTCCAGAGGACACTCACAACACGGGAAAAGGAATGGTGCCGCACATGAAATGATAAAGGTTCGGATTCGAATGAATACGATTGACAACAAGGCAGTGGAGGATGCGGAAAAATTAATGTCTTCATACGAGCATACGGTCAACAATATCGAATCGATGGAAGAAACTCTGTCCATTCTTTGGGTATGTTGGACAGAGAAAACGAGAGAAGAAGTTGCTTGGGACATTCAAACATTCATGTAACCCATGAGTCAAGCAGGCCTCTACGGAGATCTCGATATACGCGGGGAAAATCTCATACGATTACGCCGTCATTTGGGTCTAAATCTACACCAAAATAGCTTCGTTATCAAGTAATCGCGGTGAAAAGGATACATATGATCCTAGATGCTCCTAAATGCTTCATAGTGAAATAAGATATACGAGTAACGGTTGCTGAATTACCTATAACGGAAAAATTACCTCAAATATTGGCTACAAGTAGACGCTTAGGACCTACATGACTAACACGGTTTTCTTCCTTCGAGCAAGGAAAAGGCACAGAGTGTGGGTCACAATATGGGAGGAAATCGCCGAGCCCACACGGCCAAAGGGTCACGGAGTGGCATCAGAGCTTGGGGTCGCAAGTCAAAAATGTCCCTCGGGTTGTAGAGTATGTCAATATCGTGTCATGAAAAGTCGAGGACAACCGAAGGTCATTTTGTTGTTCTATAAGTACTCCCTGCGAGGGTATAGGGATCTTTTTTGGGACTCCAAAGGAGCAAAGATAAAGTATAGCATTGAATACACCTTTTTGAGAATGAATACAAACAAATGTTTCAGTTCACTCTTGGATCCGATGAGGACTAATGTGTTAACACTATGAATATTTTGTCTGTTGTATTTGATATCTTTTATGATTAGCGATCTACGTTTTTTTGCTTATATCATTTATATGTTTGACTCACTTAAAGTGTTAATGATATTAGGTTATTTAATTAGGAAGGAAATGTTGACAACCGTTATTAACATTTGTCTTATCTTCGAGAACACTTAAGGAAGTGAAGGGTGTTTTGACCATAAATAACTATTTCCTGCTGTGGTTTAACCAACTTCTACAAGCACGACCTAGTGATGTCTTGCTAATGACATTTCCTTTGGCTACATGCTTTAAATCATCTTGCTATTTGTAGTGTTGTATGTTCATTGAGACTCTGTCAACCCATTTGTCTTGTATTATTCGGATAATTGTGTGTTCATCGTCTTGAGGAGCTCATTTATTGTGTATGAGAAAAGGAATATTTAGCCGTGTTTCGGACCCACCCTAGGCAGAGGATCCCTATCTGAAAAGATTTAGAAGTCTAATTGGGACTTCTAACCCGGAGATCCCTTACGAGTCGAAGAATTTCTTCCCATCCAACGGTTGGCGCTAGAAGGAGAACTCGAATGGCAAGCTCCTACCACACAAGTAACGTCTCGGGCCAAACCCCATGGGGAGATCATGTATGAAATTACCGGTCTCCACCCCACAGAAAATTCCCTAGAGGATGAACCCCTTATTATGAGATCACCGCGGACACGGTGGGGCCTTGCCCCCGATCACAGCGTCCTCGCCAGGCTTGCAAAGCCGTTCGAACCCTTTGGTTCCTTCCTGCTTAGTAGACTCTCGTAGATCATCAAACTACATTGAGGGTCCTAATCAATTCATACCCTCAGTGCAATCCCAGTCTTATGATTGAAGATTATGCGGATATTGGTCGAGCATAGTCGGCGAGCCCGGAAAGTCCTAGAGGGATTGAAGAGGGCGACCTGTGCGAAACCCAACTAGATGCGGTCCTCAGCCGAGCCAACCTTTGAATGATGACACTCAAAGAAAATAACTGCTTTGGAGGAGAACAACGGGAGGGCCGAGGAGGGGAAACAAGGGGACTCGGGAGACAAAGGGTGCAGCCAGACAAGGACGAAACATGGACACACTCACCCCAACTAAAACCAAAAACAATTTCGCTATCTTTATATTTGGATAAATATTAGTAGAACGTAGGAAACCTTGGAGAAATCAAGACATGCACTCGCACCATGAGGGTGAAGCCTTTGGGTGTTTGGCATGGGGAGTGATTAAGAATGAAATAGAATATCATAATTTCCCTCTAGCGGTGGGCATGTGCACCGTCGACGGCTTGGATGGCACGGTCTCTGGGCCTCCACGGTCCTCCATGACATGCCCAAACACCACTGACACCTCCCTAAGTTTGACCACAAGGGTACGCTAGTACAAAGATCATGAAAACTACCATGGCCTTGCAAATGATGAAGTGGTCCCCGATGATGTTCTTTAGCACTGTAATTTTCCATCATGCCAGCAAGAAAATAAGGATGCTGCATGTTACGTTCTCTCCTGTTGTTACAGCCATTTACTATAGGAGAAATTTGGCGCCTTCCTCCAGAATTTTTGGAAGACAAGACTCCTTCCATGCTCATGGGAGCTTAGTACTTTGAAATGATGAAGAAGGGAGAAATTCAAAGACTTTAATCAATGCTTCGCTAGTATGTTGAACAAATTTCCTAGAACAGCTGCTGGTTAATTCCATCACCATTGATTACTACACAGGAGCTCTCCATCGGAATGTGCCATGTTCGTAAACGCAAAGCTAAAACCACCCTATGCGCAGAAGAGAAATTACCACCACCCTTTCGTCAAAGGATATGCTATCCATAGGAGCCATTGACCATGATGGTCGGGATGATCCAGCGACCACAAAAGAAAGCCCAATCCTCAACTCATAGAATCTTTGATACAAGAGCAAGGAACCCCTTTGACTTCAAAAATATCTCGATCTCTCAGGCACTAATGAAAAATTCTCCGATATAAAGAAGGGAAAAAAAAATGACTCTACCTTCGGTACCAAAATACGGCTGCCCTGCACAGAAAGAATAAACCCACCATCAGCAAGCCCTCAGTAAAACTCACGTGCGGCCTCAATGTTTAGAAAAATGTTTGCAAGGATAATTTCTGCTCTTTCATCATCTCCAACAAAAAACTTTCCCACAATTGGATCAATAAAATAGCGCCATGGTGAATCAACTTTCAGAAGATGCGGACCCCGAGTTCCCAGAAAGAAAGGAGGAAGCTGTTCAAACTCTTGAGGAAGTTTCTCCCAGGATGAGGATACGGGGTCCTTGTCCTTGCCTTCAAGAGGTGGTCCACGGGGAAAGGCCCTCATAGCTGAAATGACTTGTGAGTCGATGACCCTAAATCCAAACCCCCTCCAAGCTGTAAGCTTGAAAGGCAAAAGGCACACAGTCCCGGAACAATCTTTCGAGAGAAGAAAATATTTCTTGGAAAATATTGCCACCCGAAAAATAGAACAAGCTGTAACTGAAAAATCTACCCAAGTGCAGATAGAACAAAGGGCTGATCATCATCGAGGTTCTTTGAAAGCCTCCACTAAACCTGTCCTTTTGATTATCGGTGTAAATTATCGAACACAGAAGAAGATGCGGGCCAACATTTCCCTACGAACTCGCTCGCATTGATATTCAGTAGGATCTTGTCCTCAAAGAATTTTCCAACCTTGACCAAACCCTTGAGCACCACATACGCCCAACCCGCTGCTGGTCCCAGGTCTATCATGAATCACCGTGAATGAAAAATCCGAGGATCCATACCCCCTTTCTTCCTATCCTTTGAGATCTTCAACTTCAATGTATATAGCCCTTTTCGTCGATTTTGGTGCATCCACAAATGTATGCCCTTGTTTATGCAAGAATTTAAACATGCACTTTGAGAAAGCGCGCTAGGATCATTCGAATCGATAGATCTTAGTTTCGTGAGTTGAATAATGTCATCATCCACCTATACTCGGCCTTGAGTGCATAGGGTGTATATACATAGTGATCGTGGACATCCTCCAAAGCCCTCTGATCTTCTCTTGAGTAGGGTGTGCAAGTTGCAAGGATAATTTTCATGGCGGGTCTCACGTGTGGCTCCTTACAAGGGTATTGAAAAAAAATCAAATCTAGGTGCGAAAGTGAGCCTTACATGAAACATGCGGTGAGCGGCACGGATGCAATAACCATGAACCGATCAGTTTCGCACAAGAGGAACTGGTATGTGTTTGCAAAATACATTTTCGGGTGCTGCAAACCCCTGCTCTCCGTCCACTCAAGACGTCTAGTCAAAAATTTTGTTAGTCATAGAAAGAACTTGGTGCCCCTAGTACATCTCCTATGTGATTAAGTAGCCTTATAGAGACCTAGATAGAAATGTGGACCTTGTGCCCTACGATGGACTTCCCAAAGAAACCCATAAATAGAGATGATACGGTATAATGCTTTAGACCCTCGGGAGAAGAACAAGTTTCTAATCTCTGCTTGGGATGGGGCCCAATTTTCACAAATAATAAAACCAAGTATGAAGCATTGGTTCTTGGGCTTAAGAAAGCCATGATCTCAGAAAATTTAGTTGTTTAAAGGTGATAGACTGCGAGATTATCTGCATGGGGTATGTAACACCATCCATTGCTTCTCTCGCATTTGAAGGTTACCACCCATGAAGAGCATGGCATTTAATTTCTAATTTTGGTACTTTTGGTATTAAACCATACTTAGAATGCATAATGTAGGCGCTATGGCCGCACCAATGTTGTTGCTAGGTTCACCCCACTTAGAGATGGATTTTATATTCAAATTATTTACAAGCCATCGTTCGAACTAATCTCTGCTAATGCAACGTGTTTTAATGACGATCAACATGTGTGGATTTCATGCTCGATATGGACGTGTTCAAGAACGCAGTTATAGATGAAGGATCATGTTTGAGGCCTTTCCAAAAGAATAAGAGAATAGTAAAGTAAATCCCATACCTAAGGAGCATCATGTACGCTTGAAAAGTTGTTTGATTTGTAGAGCAGGCACTGTGGACACTCTCCAACGGAAGGTGCGGAGTTCCACTTTGGCACACCATGGCCCGGCTTCGGATGGAGAAGGAACCTAAATTTTTCCTTGTGGTACTAAATACACCCTCGGGAAAGGCAATCCTTCAGCGAGTTATTCAAAAAGCCCGAGATGTTTCGCTTGGACATATGATAGGTTACGAACCTGTGACACACAAATAATCCTTCGTGATACCCATGAAAGGAGTGGTAGTTCCGGCGAAAAGTACAGAAAGGTACACCTGAACGTTTGCGACGGAAGTGATCCAAAGAACCGAAGAAACTCTTGGATGCGGCTATAGCTAAATCCGGCATTCAACACAGGTGTCAAAATTTGGTTAAGTTCGTAAGAAATATAGTGAAATCGTGAATAGAGCTTCGGACAAGGACAACTACCGGTGCCCCCTGGAAGCGGATCCTTCAAGAAGTATTGGGTCGGAAATGTTCTCTTTATTGGATGGTTTTCGAGTTATAACAAGTACTAGTGGTTGAACCCGATGTTGAAAACCACATCCACTGTCATCAAGGAACTTTCATTTGGAAGCCATATGCCCCAGCCTGATCAATGCGCGCAACTTTCCAGAGGAGCCATGGATATCGCCTTGGGGGCCTCATGGGGAAAAGCATGGTGGTATACCTTGACGACGTCACCACTGAAAACATGGGTGTGATAGTACCATCACCTCGGCGATTTTGAAAGGTGCCAAAGATACGGATCTCACTAAGCTTGAAAAGAAAAAAAATTCATTTTACATCCTAGAAAGGAAACATTGAGGCACATCATAACAAGGACGACATGATGGTGGATCTAAGAATGCGCAAAGTCATCTCCCATATTCCTCCCAAAGTGACGAAGGCCATCTGGGTCTTTCCTCGGAAAAATCAACTTCGTGTGAAAAGGTTATATCAGACTTTGCCCAAATAGTGAAACCTTTGCAAGGTGTGATCAAGAAGAACAACTAAAATCGAATTCTCCCGAAAAAGAAGCATTCAATAACATCAAGCGGGCCATCGCGAAGCTTACTGCCCTTCATGGTCTAGATTTCGACAAGAGCTTTATCTTGTACACCTTCCACCTCATATTCATCTCTCGCGGCCGTCTCCTCACTCGGAAAGATGGCAACAATGATGGTCGCCCAAATCATTCTTCGCATGAGGATTTGCAAGGTCTTGGAAATTTGAATTATCCGGATATTGACAAAAATATTACCACGGTGTCTGAGCGGTCAAACACTTAGAACCCATATATTTTTGAAGAGTCACATCACGGTATTTGTACCTCACCCGGTTGTTTGCTCACTTTTAGGTACATCAAGAGCTGGGTGAGAATGGAGCAGCTGGAATTCAGCCGCTTCACTATAAAGGGCCAAGGACTATGCCGGACGTTGCCAAAAGCCGTAGAATCATGGGGCAATGAAGAGGAGAGTTAGAACACAGAAATCGACGTATCAAGGCGGCCAGTACACCGACGAGAATACCCCCTCATGATACGTTGATCTTCGACAATTTTTGAGCCGCGGTACCATGGATCCCAATTTAACCATCCAACGAAACATGTAATAAAATTTGGTACACGTCTTCCCGGTAGGTACGGGGGAAGTTATTCCGCAAGCACCACCGAAAGCGAGTTTTGCTACGTTTTTGGAGTATGATGAGGCACAAAAAGTCTTGAGAACTCCATGATGGTCCAGCCGGTGGAGCACTATGCGAGGGACACTCTTGCTCACAAGATCCTTGCGCGGTTTCTGTGGCCTACTGCTGTTTAAATATGCACACGCTTGTGTTAGGAAATGCATACAATGTCAAAATTTTTTCCAACGAAATACGGTATCGCCCCCATTACTGCCGGTCAGGTACGGTGGAAGAACAGCACCGGCAATGGGGACTTGACGTGATCGAGGAAATATTGCTGCCCACCTCTTCTATAACGTAGATACATCCTCATAGCTACAAACTACTTCACGAGGTGGGTTGAAGAAATACCATTGCGTCAAATCAACGATCAAGAGGTAATAACTTTCATCACTCAACACATCATGACTAGGTTTGTGATCCAACACCACTTGTTTGTGATAATGCAACATATTTTCATCATTTAAATTACTATGAGTTTTATCTAGAAAACACCAAATATTACCCCCAAGGAAATGGGTTAAGCAAGGTCAACCAATAAAGAACCTCATCCATGTCATCAAAAAGACTACTGACGTGTCCCAACAATGAAATTGGCATAATGCACTCCATAATTCCCTGTGGGCCTAAATTAGGTCACACCCAAATCTGTTAGGCACCTCAGCCCTACTTGTGTACAACAAAGGCTATCCTTCACTCTGACTTGTCTCTCCCGAAGCCCCTTCAATTATCTCAAGGAACTCATGGCACTCCTTGCCCTACATACAAGCAAGATAAACACATTGTTGAAGCTAGAGGAGGAAAAGGATAAGCTTGAGACCTGATCGCCATCACACAGAATCTAACTTCAGCATTGGTTGGAGTAAAGTCGCGTAGGAAATAAGGCTTTTGAGTAGGCAACCTTTTCTATCAAATGAGACAAAGCTCTGCAAAGATAAAGAGAAACACTCAGAATTCTAGACTTTGTCAGCAAGTCCCTTCAAATCAAAGAAAATGTTGGCTCAGGTTATAGGCTACGACCCTTGAAGGGGGGATTGAGGCCCTCCCGATAAATGGGTAGGACCTTAAGCATAGCTACTGTGACCCCAAGGGGCACAGTCACCACTACCATACCACATAGTTTTTTTTTTTGTTTTATGTTGTTTCATTGTTTATGTTTTCAATAAATGGCATATACATTTAAGACCAAACTCCCAAGCGACCCTTTTCCTTTGGCACCTCCCGGAGATTGAGAGAGATGTAGAAGTTGCTACGATTATTTTGTCTTTGTTATGAGATCCTCTTGGTGAAGAATCACCCTTGGAACACAAAAGTGGCATGAGCTTACCTTGATATGCTTTTGATAGGAGAACATGACCAACTCCAGGGAACAAGCACGATGACTTACCCACCTGGTATCTTGGCTCAAGGGGCAGATTGTACAAAAGAAACTTGATGAAATCAGTGCCTAGATGGAAAGGAACGAGGAGAAAACCCTCGGTGATGAACGGAGATATCCGGGGAAAACCCAAAGTTCTCTTATAGACCGAGGAGCAACCTCTCTGCAAAGAAAAATAATTTGGGATCCCTCATACGCAGAAATACTTACGCGGTCAAATAAGTACACGAGAAAAGTCGAATAAGTGCCACAAGCATTTAAAATAGGCAAAATTCGAGACCTGAATAAAGTTTAAAGGATTTAGAAAGGCTTCTGCGTGAGAGGTGATGCGAAGAGCTCCGTTGGGGAGTGTTACAGCCAGAGCTCAGCACAGCGATGGAGAAACGTTTGTGAATATTAGGCGGTGACTCGCCCAGGACCACTGGGTCGCTTACTTGAGTGGAGCAACACAATGAGGACAAAATAAATGTATACAAGATCTTGGAAATCCTTGAAGTTACACCAACCCTTTAGTTCGGTCTCCGGGAATGAAAACACGGTGGACACGACTACGAGACAGCATCGAGCAAGCTGGAGCAAACGCGCGGTCAGGGGATGGTAATGGGACCCACGAAGGTGAAGACAACACAATCGTCCCACATGCAGAATCGAGATGAAGCACCGAGGAGAGATCTGGGCCTTTCTGGGTGAATCGACATTTGTTGTGTGCCCAACACCCTCCAAAAATTTTCCCCTTTCCAAAATTTTTGAGCCCCTAACTACAGTGAGTAAAGATAAGAAGTCTAATCTAGGTTCACCTTTTTTTTTTTAAAATGCCAAGTTGAAAAGTCATGGAATTTATTAAACCACCGCTTTTAAACCTTGTGAACACGACCCTTTGAGGTCGCCAAGTCCTGAGGTCACATATAAATCTAAAACCTAAAATTGCGACCATGTGACCACCAAACCTGCTGACCTTTGATCTCAAGGTCCATAGGTCGTGGAGTCACATCACCTCATGGGACCTAATTTGAGACCTTGTGACCTAATTAATTGAATACACGTGCGACCTTTATAAATAAAAAGGGTCGCATGGAGGCTCTGTTGCTTCGACATTAAACGAAAGAAAACACCTCTAACGAGCCGGTACCGGAGCATGTTTTCTGGGTAAGTTAAGATCTCTGTTGTTTCCTTTTGGGTTGGTTATTTATCTTTTCCCTGCGCTTTATCTGGTTCTTTTAAAACTTGCAGGGAACTTTATGGAAACTTACACACCTCATGGCTTTCCTCCGTGCCTCCTCTTGAAAACCCCTCCTTACACAGACCATGTCAAGCTCTAACCTAGCCCCCTGGGGGGAAAATCACCAAGGCCCATATATTCTCCATGATGTGTTGAATGATCTCACCAATTATGCCCCTCGGGTCTAAAATCTCCACGTAACCATCGGCCAGACCTGGCGTGATATAAATGACTCTAACATTTGGGTGACCACGTACAGTCGCTATGGCGAGGTCGCCAAGTGCTCATCACCTAACTAGCCACCATGAATCCCGTGACCTGGCGACCCAACGACTGGTCACTAATTCACCTGATTGCCAAAATGCCCTTCCTTGAGAATTAGCAGGTACCAACCTAGCGACCCGGCGACACAGTGGCATAAATCGCAGGCAACGTTCTTCAAAGTTTGAGCTGACGCAGGTGGTGACCTAGGCCAACAACCTAATCACAAAAAAATTACACTTCGTCTTGGTCCCCATTTCTGTGAATCATGGTTAATGACCTTTATTGTATCCTAGGTATATAATTGTGTCATTTGTCTTATTGTGGTGCATTTTCCTTGAATATGCCGAGGCTGTGAGCGGCTGAGAGTGGGCGTGCCTCTTGACCTCAGCGATAGGGCCACAGCAGGTGAGAAAAAGAAGAAGGAAGATCACAGTGAAAATTTCGAGGAAGGGATGCCTCCTTCTCCCTGTCTGTGGAGACACGCTTATGGTGGAGAAGAAGACAACATGGGTGGTATCGGTATACCAAGAGTTCACAGCTTTAAAATTTTCATAGACCTCCAGGCCAACGTGCTGTCTTTAAGTCAATAGTCCCATGTACCTCTGACCAGGGTCCCATCCACCCATTTTCATATAGAATTATCAAAATGGATCTTGCAAAATTAGGCTCCAGAATACGGTCCTTCAGGATATTCAGGGAATGTCATTTGCACCAAGTCTTAAAGGACAGATACGGAGGCTGCTACCCTCCCCAAGGGCAGGCACCAACAACACAAGGCTGGGATGCCATGAGGTCCCCATGCAGGGTCCTTGAGGATGGTGGGAGGACACAAGAAGAATTTCAATTTCGAGAAGGATAAGGAATATAGCTCATGAGCCACATAAGAAAAGTACCAGATTTGGTGGTGGAAAGTATTGCCTCAGGATAACAACAGCCGAAAAGAATGCCACCACCTTCAGCCAGTACTTGGTTTTCCTACGTATTTTGTTACCACATATGGATTTTGCTTCAATTGGGCCAGCTAATAGTATCATCTCTTAATCCAAACATATCATCAATCAAAGCCTGGCAGAAAGGGTGTATCCAGGTCTATGTAGCCTCTTGTTGGCCAGACCTTGGTATACGTGAGGATATAATTACAGATGGTGCTAAATGAATGAAAGCGTGGCAGACTTAAATACAAAGAAGTTACGGGTGTTTTGGGCCTCCGTATGAGCAAGATATGAGTTGATCTCACATAACTTCATCCCTAAACTCTCTGATTTTTATGAGCCTAGCATGTCTGGTAGTGTTTGGTCCAATCTCACTGCTCTGGAGTGGGTAATTTCTTGTCAGCAAGTAGGTATTCTTAGAGGGCACTTGTCTAATGTGCCCTTGAACCTGAAAGGATCTAATTTCTAAGTGAAGGTTTATTGTGGTAGGTTCCAATACCCTTTTAAGAGATTCGACATTTGTTATAGAACTTTAAACACTTCCTTTAATTAAATGCAGTCTAACAACCTCTAAAAAAACAGTGTGGATTTGTGGAATTTTAATCATTTTACAAGGTTTCGACTCACAAATTCTCTTTCAATTTCTTAGATTAACACTGCAGAAATAAACAAATCCCAATTCTATGGTGTGGATGGGGTCTTGAGACTCACTCACAAAGTCTCTTTCAAATGTTTGTTTTACTTAAATCAAATTCATTAGCAGAGATCATGGAGGCAATCCCAAATTCAATACAGGCAAACCTATCTTACAAGGTCTACTCATTTGATCTGTTAAATAAGGTACTGATATAACCATGAACCATAAAAATGAAGTAGTACAAATGCTGATATATAAGATATTGTAAATCTATTGAGCATAAAGAAAAAGTGTACCAAAAATGCTGAGGGGCCCTCCATGCTTGCAGGAGCCTTGCCAGGAGAAACTTAAAAATTGAAAACGCTCAAATCATAACACCACGTTGAATGAATTTGCACGTCTCTTATTAAAATCTAGAAATCAATTACATCAAAACGAGTTAAGAACTTGTGCATAATCTTGTGTCTTCTCAGTATCTATATATTTTCTTTTTTTATTTCTTCCACATGTTTCTACTACTTGTTTTATATGATTACAACAAAGGAAGCTATTATCATTCACATAAAAACACAAGCATGTCCTCAAAGTGGAATCCAAAATTAGTTTGAATCCCTAAACATAGAAAAATATCAAGCCCACTCATTTAGTTCTTATTTTACCAACACTAAAGCTATTCCAGGTTTGACAGGCGTTGACAGAATACGCAGCTTGAATGGGGTTGGATAGATCTTTTGTCATGTACATTCAGATCAAAGCCCACATCCTTCATTTGGGTCTGTATGCCACATGTCATAACATAAAACATATATGGGAAGTTACCACTCTGTGTAATTTCTTGAAAAATTTTTAATTTTTAACTTAAAAACAATTCATAATTGATTTTAGTAAAAATAATTATTGATACACTAACACAATAAATTTCAATAGAACTCTAAGGAATTTATGAAGGTTTAAGTAAAGAAAATGGTGGATAATGATGAAGATTTTTTGGATAAAAAATGGTGACAGCAGAAATGATACCAACATCTCCCAAAACATGAATTTGCATGTCCTCATGCCTAACTTTGATGAACTTCTCTTGTTTATACATTTGTTGCCTGAATAAAACTGTCTACATTATTTGTGCTTGATATTCGGTCTTCATCCTTTTATACTTGGTCTTCATGTCTTTCTTCTGCTAATACACTTTTCAAAGCCCATTTGCAAATTTGAGTTTGATTGCTTTAGGTTTCTGGCTTTTCTTCT
This sequence comes from Pinus albicaulis, assembly GCA_034641835.2. Lineage (NCBI taxonomy): Eukaryota > Viridiplantae > Streptophyta > Pinopsida > Pinales > Pinaceae > Pinus > Pinus albicaulis. The sequence goes on along the minus strand of CM076577.1, from coordinate 517,993,029 downwards.
TCAATTTTTATTTTCCTTTGAATTTTCTTGCTTTGTTCTCTCGATTACTTCATTATATTTCTTCAAAATTCTTTCTAATACCTAGGATTCACCAGGTTCTTCTTCCAATTCTTGAATTTGTCTCTCTAGCTCCTTCTATTTTATGTTTGAAGGTCTTTGTCTTTTCATTCTTCTGTTATTTAATTTCCTTCTTATATATATGTTCTGTTGTAGATGTCACTCTCTTGTATTTTCTTTCTTCTGTATCCTCCTGGTCATTCTTGTATAAATGAAAATTTACATGCTACGGTATCTGGCATATTCTTGCCTCATTTTTCCTTGTTTTCACTGTCTTTGGTTGGAAATAGTGGCAATCCCAGGTCGGGGATTCCTCATTTGCTAACCACATCAACCGCAGTTTTTGTGCTTCCTTGTTTATTTTTCTTGTTCGTCTTCATTTGTTTGAGTTTTGTTGGAAATTAAGAATCCTTCCCATGTTATTCCTCTCTTTTGCAATTTAGACTCAATTAAAATTTTTAATCAAACCAAAATGACACAAACTTTATCCTCATCACCCTTCTACTTTAGGGTAGTTTTTGACATCTTCAGTTTCACAACTGCATGAAAATGAACTTCTAGCCATGCAGTGATACATGCCCTTTTAAGTGCAACAAGATCTTGATGTGATATAAATATGCCTATACTATATCTCCCTTCCACATGTGATAAACGTTTGGAGGATATATACCATTTTAATACCATGGATGGATGAGACAACTCCTAGGAACTCCTTTTTTTCCAATTTATTGAAGAAAGAGAGAGAAACATGAATTGGGTCCACTTGTTTTTCTTTGTTTGCTAATAGTTTTAAATATTTCTCTACATCTAGATTAATGTCTATTGTCGAGCTATTGTGTCTTTTGAAATTCAAAAGGAAAGATTCCCTATTAAGGCTTTTTCTCCATTGAATGAAAACGCAAGCATTTTGTGACTTCTTATTCCTTACCCATTGAATTTTTTGAAAATGTATTGTTTTTCTCTTAAAATTTTGACACAATCCTCATGAAATTTTAGACGGCATCAAAATTTCTGGCTGTAATCTTATTTTCCATTTAAAATCTCTGTTCCTAACCATTGCCTTCTTATGCTCTATTTTTGTTTATTTTAAATTACTAGCCTTAGGGTTTTAATTGTTACCTCTTCTACATTGCGTTCTTGGATGACCTTGAATTTATGAGCTTTATTCAAATTTACGAGTTGACTTCTTGTCTTGGATAATCCCCAACGCCTATATTTGTCCACTTTTTCAACTTAACGCATGTCTTGTGGTGGATACCTATATTCTCGGCCTTTCTATTTTAAACCTCAAGCCTTAGAACTTTAACAACCTTAATTTGGATTTTTGTCAACTTTTATGAATGGGGAGTTTCAAAATTTAGCTTGCTATCATGAAATGGAATTGATATGATGATGGTGCGGAAGGAGAGAGGGTCTTGTTAGCGAAGGCCTTATTCTTGTTTGCGAAGTGCAATAGGCCGTGGTCACAAGAATTTGAATCGTAGTTGCGAGAGAAATGATAGATCGTGGTGAATAGATACTTAAGCAGATAAAGAAAAAAATGAAGATCATTTTTGTACTATTTGGCGATCGGGATGGTTAGGAAACTTAACATATGTCCTTTCTCATTGGATGTCTAATAAGGCCACGGAGGAAGGCCTTATAGACTTGTCGGTACTTTGTTGGCGGATATTGTTGAAAAGTTTATAGGTTGTAAGAAAGGTTTGAAGGGTATAGCCAGCATAGAATGAGCTAAGGTCTGTGGTATTCTGTAGCAGTAGAGATAAATATGGGCGTATGAATAGGTTATGAAATTGATATAGAAATAGGCATGGGGAGTATAAAGGCATGTAAAAACCATTAGGCATATAGGATGACTTTGTGGGCACTATGGTTTAAGAAAGTGATAACGTAGGTTAAGATGTTTAGGAGTAATGGTATATAGGTTATGAAATTGATATTAATAAGTAACCGCAGATTAATTGTTATGTAAATAATCTAGGAATTTAAGTACTAAAGAAAATCTTACAATCCATTACACTTGTTGACGGCTAATATAGTCTTACAATTTTTCTTTTGCAGTGTGGCGGTTGGCTTTGTACGAGGTGTGTGATCCCCAAGTTGGCTTTGTGAAAATGTAATTGATATTTGTCTTCTTCAACTAGTCCCTTGAAAATGAGTGTAAACGGTCCCTTGAAATGCGAAAAGTCTGTTGAACGCTTCTGTCCTTCTTGGTGTTGTAGAACATATCGTATGTTTAGATTTTGATGGGAAACCTTTAGCAGAAAATTGTTGATGCGGTCTTGAAATATATGTTGATGCTTCCTTGTTTGCCATTGATGCAACCTTTGAACGGGTCCTCTATTGTTTCTGTGTGTTATCATTGATGTAGCCACTGAACAAGTCCTACACTGTCATGTTCGCTTGGTCCCCCTTTGTATTTTTTGTGAACGGTCCCTTTTTGCTGATTAGAACAAAACAAATCCTTCTTATTAAAACAATAAAACAAATCCCTTATTGAAATTTTGAGAATGAGGAGATGAATAGGAAAAAGTCCAACATTTCTTCTCCCCATGATTCAGCCTGACTTACATCACCAGGGTATTGTTGAAGAATTGACAAAGAAATAGCTTGAAAAAAAAATGAATTCTTGCGGCAATTTCTTGGTTTCTTTTAGAATTCTAGTTTAGAAGTGTGTGCAGTACGGTTTTCACATCTAAACCTTTATATTTATGATTTTTTTTTTTTTTTAACAATGTTTTTTTTTTTAAAAGTACCAAATGACTAGTGAAGATATTACAGGCGATGGCTATAATATCTCAACCTCCTTTGCTGTGATATTGCTTGAATGAAGTCTTCTTTCATGATGGGCTTGTAATGATAGATCTTGACACAATGCCCATTGACTACAAATGTTTTTCCTTCTTTGTCAATGGTAGTAAGTTCCCAGTGATCCATTTTTGAAAACTTGAACAATTTCGTAAGGAACACATCCGGTGTGTTGTGAACTTGGCTTTTATGATATTTGAATTTGAAATTAAAACAGGTAAGCCCAATGCCTTCTTTTAAACTCTTTCTTCTTTATGTGTGTGTCATTCCACTGCTTCCTTTGTTTCGCAGAATTGTTCTTTCTTACCTTTCTTTCACTTATCATTCATCAACTGATTTAATTGCATGATCCTTTCCTTTTGAGCTTCACTAAGATCCAATGCCTGATCTTTACCCAACCATTTTATAAGTATGTATATGAAATTCAATAGGAAGAAGCATTACCTCTTTTCCATACACGGTGATATGGTATAAATCTATTGTATCTTTCCATGTAATCACAGCAAGCTTGAAGAGAGCACATCCTTGAGATTTTTCCTCCCAATTTCTTTACATTTCCATTGCCCTTTGTTTTATTGATAATTCCTTCCAGTGTTATTTGTGAGTTCCACTTGGCCATTGGCACTGTGGATAGTAAAATTTTCTCCTCCTATGCTTGATTTTATATTTTTTTCGTGATGTCTTGAACCAATCTTGAAGTGAATTGGGTCCCTTGGTTTGTGACTATCTACTAGGTACTCCATACCTTACAAATATTTCTTCAAAAAATAAAATTCACCATTGTTTGCTCGGTTGCCCTCACTAGTGCCTTTCCTTGACCCATTTAGTTACATGGTAGTACGTACTAGGATGTACTTTTACCCTTACACATGGTGGATTAATGGGTCCAACAAAATCTAGAGCCATTTTTCAAATGGCTCTAGATGTACTTAAAGGTTAACCAGTAGCATCTAATGCGAGGCTATTGGTCTACATACATTAACAAGCTGTCACAACTTCTTACATATTTCTTGGAATCCTTGAAAATGGATGACGATAATAATAAGGCTTGAGGATTTTGAATGCGTCCTTTTTGGCTACAAAATACCCTGTGAAGGTTCATCATGGCAGAGATTTTAATATATAAATTATTTCACCATTTCTTACACATCTTCTAATAATCAAATGTAACGTTAACGTCTCCATTAACCCATGATGCTCGGCACTTTTCTTGATTAATATTTTCTTCTTCTTTATGATGAATGATGGAGGTGTCTTTCACAGCAGAGAGATAATTGGCTAAATCAACACCATGGATTCAATGTTAGTGCAAATAAATTTTCTCGCCAGGGAAAAAGAGTCACTGGCCTTTGGAACAACCTACTAGATTGTGAAGTCTGAAAAGAAAAGTACCCCTTTTTGATTCTCTTTGCAGTCTATATACTTTGTGACATTAAATTCTTGTATTAATAATAACCAGCGGTGACTCTCTGTGTAGATTACTAGGTTTGTTCATTAAGTACTTAATGGTAGAGTGGTTAGTATAGACCAAAACTTTCCTGTGATTATGTAGCGACGTAATTTGTTCCGGCCATGTGATTGCAAGCATTTCCTTCTCGATTCTTTGTGTAGTTAAGTTCTCCGGTGTGGGATTCTTCTTAATAAAATAGATGGCATAATTAGAGATTCTTCTTTCTTCCCTAATGAAGGCACCTACTACTATATCGAGATGCAATAGTGGGAATGTGAGGTGAAAGTCAGTGGGTCCTTTAGAGCCAGGGTAGTGGATAATTTCTCTTTAAGTGATTCGAAAAGATGTTTGACAATTTTCATTCATGAAAGATACATCTTTGCAAGAAAGCTTAAACAAAGGTAGAGCTATCTTAATAAAATGTTCGATAAATCTTATTAATAACTTGCATAACAAAAGCTTCTTACATACCCCAGGGATTTTGAGTGCGGCAAATTGACAATGATTTGAAATTTAGATGGATCTACTTTAATTCATACGAGAAAGAAATATATTGGCCAATACTACCTTCATTTAGCATCTTAAGCAATTTTCATTACTCGAGGATAAATTGGCTTCAATACATCTTGTTTTCTCAAGATTTTGTAATGAATGATCGAAAAGATTTACCATGCAACTGAAAAATCATCCTTTATACTTCAACACAATCATGAACTAGATCAGCAAAAACCATTTAATCTTTGCTCTGAAATGTGGGTTGGAGCATTACAGAGTCCAAATGAGACAAGACATTGTAAGCATATGCTTATTTGGGGACGATAAAATTTGTTTTTCTTTGGTCTCTAAAGGCTATCTTTGATACGATTATGAACTATAAAACCATCATGGAAGGAAAATGATGATTTCCAGTAATGTGTCCAAAAATTGGTCGATAAATGGAAGTGGAAAATAATCTTTAAGGGTGGCTTTGTTCAATTGTTTGTAGTCAACATAGATTCTCCACTTACCATTCTTCTTGGGAAGCTATCACTGAGATATGCCAGGCATCAGAGATGGGATAAATGAAATTAAGATTTGTTGCTTTTGCAATTCATCCCTAACAATATCTTTGAGGATGGGATTCATCCTTCTCTATGGCTACCTCACTTGTCTTATGTTATTGGTATGTGTAAAATGTGGTGAGTGCAAGTTTGGGTGGATTCCTACATATCGGTGTAGTCCCAAGCAAATCCTTTTGGTATTTTGTCAGCTAATTCAATCAACTTTTCTTCTTGAGATGAGTCTAGAAGTGTTCCAATGTTCAATGTTTTTCTGGACTGATCTCTATAGTTTTGCTTTGTGTGTTTGTGATAGATTGGATAGGAAAAAATGTCTTCAAACAACATTTGTAGAGAATAGATGGTACAAGTTTCTTGAAAACATTGTGCTAATGGTTGATACGCAACAACTTGTATTGTTCATTTCTTAATTCCTCTAAAATATACGGTTGAGAAATAAACAATTCTGCAAATCTTGTTGTTGTTTCTTCAAAATCATAGATTGGTTAATGCTCTGCTAGAGTGAATTTCTTCTTTGTCATTATGTTGCTCATCAAGCCATAGGTTATGAGCTACTGCTGGAGATTGTGCTAATGGGTATAAGGTAAGTTGTTTTCTTTATTCCTCGTGAAATGATCATGTTGCCCAGTCTACATGATAAATACATCAGTGGTGCCAACCATGGCCTTCCTAGTATGATAGGATGTCCTCCTAAATTTGACTTTAGGTTGCTGAGTACTAGAAAGTCTACTAGATACTCCCCAGAGTCCGGTGAAACAATTATTTCTTCCAGTCCACTCGGGGAATGACTTTGGATCTATCGCATTCAGTTCTAGGACCATTGGTATGTTGAAAATTTGTGATTGAGTGTTTTCATTGTTTCAAGTGTCATCACATTTATGGCAACCCAAGATCAATCAAGGCATTTTGGAATGGGTATTTGTTAGCCAGATGTAGTAACTCTAGGGATACCCGGGGGTCAACATACTTCTCCATTGAAATAGTGTTTGTCACTAGGAGTCAACTAAATGTCAATGACATGAATTATTTGTGAATCCGTCTTTTATTTGCGGGGATTTTTAGAGCATGGTTATTTTATGGCTTTGAATTGTGGAATTGGAATGTCTTTTATGGCTTGCTTAGGAATACAAATTTTCACATGAAATTCTTTAATTCATGTAAAACATCAAATTGAGGAAAAATTCATTGAGTTTGCTTGGATCATCCCCAACATCGGGGAAAAGGTGGTGGATGCCTTGTTTGCATTTGTTTTGCGTTCATCATCTTGTTTTTTTGAATTGGAATTTTATCTCTTTCTCTTTGTTTTCTTTTTTGTTTTGTAGGCTAGAGGTTCTTTTGGAGAGTTCTACCAGACCTAATCTCTCAATGTTTGTAGAGGTAGAATGGGGTAAGATGTTCCTCATCTACACTATACTTTTCAAGTGCCCTTCTGCTCTGTTGGGTTGGGTACGGAGTTGAGAAGGCAGTGTTTGAGTGGGTCTGGAGAAATTTGGTTAGATGCAGTTATAGTGTGATGGATTTATTGGTGGAGGGTAAAATTTTTATTTTAAGTATTTTAGGGTTGATGAGACAACTGCATTGAGGTATTGCTAATATAATAAGGATACGTGATATGATTGAGGATATTGTTGGTATGGACTGAGATAATTTTGAGGATATTCAGAAGTATCACTCCTGTTTTGTTGTGGGTAAGATTCTTTGTTGCTAATTAGACCAATTTTCCAAGGCATAAGAACGTTCAAGAATTATTAATAGAGCATTTGATCATGTGTAGAAATTGCAAATTTGGATTTTGACCACCACACCAGGTCTCATTTTCCATGGTCTTCTAGCTCCCCATAGAATCTGAGTTCTCCATTTGTTGCATTAGCTTCCAAATTGTAGTGCAAAACCTTGATCTTAGAACAATGAAAAATATCATGATTTTACGTATAAAAGGCACATACTTGAATATTTTCTGAGAACTCCTTGAGCATGTTTCTTTAAGATTTTGGACATAATACGCCATCAATTGGTCTTATTCTTCTTGTATTTTCTTTTCTTTCAATGTGTCTGTTGATTTCCCAAGGTCCTTAGTAGGTCTGTTTTGAATTCTTCTAATAGGTTTTCCTATTTCAGCCCTTATGTACTTATTGGCGATTTGGTAGCTTTGGTCTTTCATGAGTTCTTTTTTCATTTCTTTCTTTACTCCTAGAATACTTTTCACATAAGTACGCAATCTCCTTGAAAAGGTAGAGTAGAGATATCACCTTTACCCATTAGATTAGAATCATCTGAAAGTATTCTTCTCGGACACCTTTACAGAATATGGTTGAATAATATGCAGTGAACATGGTTCTGTCTTTTTAGTTTTTTTGCAAAGCATAGACAAACCTTTCAAAGTATTCTTCTAAGGTTTCATCTTCTTGTTGATTTATTCTAAAAATATCATCTTTGGAATCCTTTGATCGATAGTAAGGTTGATATTTCTTTAAGAAGAATTTGCCTCATACCATTCAATCAATCTTTAATATGTTCACCTAATCCCATAAACCACCTAAGTCTTTGATGCTTTTAATGTGTAGGAAAAGATTCTAAGTCTGTGTGCATCATTTGTATACCCATAGGTTCGACACTACTATATCAAATTCAAATAAAAATGAATCGGGGTCTTGAGATGCCATGCCATAAAGAGTGGTAATACGAGATGGGGTATGTTTTCATTTTAATTTCTTCATCATTGTTTCTTCTTGAATATGTTGGCTCCTCTTCTTGTCTTGGGTTTGATTTTGATCATTTCTTTGTTTTTGTTCAAGTTCCCTTTGTCTTTGTTCAACTTCTCTTTGTCTTCTTCTTTCTTACTTGTTGTCTTTCATATTCCCTAAGTTTTAGGAGTAGGTCCTCTTGTTGATGCTCCTCCTTGTAGTCTTTTGATAGGTTGTTCTTATGATTCCTCTTTTTCAATATCAATTTTGTTCGAAGAGAAATTTGTTCTTCTAATTTTTCCTCCTCTTGAGACTTTTCGGGGGTCAAAAGAGTTTTTTGGAGTTCTTTTATACCTTTCTGTTTTCTATGAAAGATTCGGGTAGATGTTTCCTCTTTGTTTCATAAGCTAATAGGATTTGTCTTTCAATAAGAGTAAGTCTTTGCCCTGATTTTTTGTTTTCCTCAAGTTCTTCTACGGTAACCTTTCAATTTTGGTGTAAACTCAACCTTCTCTAAGTTTAACTCCCAATGGTGGGTTAGTTTTTGGTTGGAGGATTTTTATAATCTGCCTTTATCATCTAGTCTAGACATAAAGGAATCATGGCTTAAAAAATGAAGAATAAAGCAAGTCTGTGTTTTTTGTTGTTTTTTTAAAAATCCTCTAGTTACATCTCCAAAGCAATCGGCACTTAAAATGTTTGGTCAATAAACAAGTGGCTTGGCTATACATCAACTTTAAGTAAAGGCCTTCTTGGCTTTTTTGTCCAGCAACTGCAAAATACAAGAAGATATTTCCCTGGTAAAGAGTTTTCCTTGTGGCCAAGTTCATACCTTTTTACAAGAGATTGAAATTTGTTCACCACACCCTAAACACTTCTTCTGATGCATCTGATCTAACATTCTAAAAATAGAGTGCTGCTTATGGTTGTCGAGATTTTAATCCTTCCCTAGTTCATCCCCAAAATCTCTTTCAAGTTCTTAGATTAACACCTAAAATATTGGCGATCTAATTCCTATGGTTTATTTTGAGATTCCGGGTCCTTACAGGACTCTACTCTGAAGTCCCTTTCAAATTAGCACACTTAAATCAAATTCATTAAAAAGCAGAGATCATGGAATAATGTCGATTCAATACTGAGCAAAACCCTCTTCTGAGAATGCCACTCATTAATCTAGCAATTGATTTTCAGGCTATAACCATACAGAACCATAAAATAGAAATAATGACTAATATCATAAACACAACTAATCAAAATCTATGAACTCATGACCTTGAAAATTAGTAAATTCTAAATGGTTTGAATATATAAATCCAGCAGGAAACATAAAGAAAGTGTACCAACATGGCATGGAGGCCCTCCGCTTTAGCGGGCACACTTGGAGAAACTTCAAATGAAGAAAACGCTAAATCATGGCACCATGAATGATTGAATTTTTGTCTTTTATTAAAATGGAAATAAATTAAATCAAAACGAGTTAAAGCTTTGTACATAATCTTATGTCTTCTCCACATATCTACTTCTTCTCTTTGCGCACCTAGCCTATTACGTGCTTCTCTTACTTATTCATAAGATTACAAACAAAAGGAGGCTATTATTGTTCCAAAAAAACTAAACAGCCTCCAAAGCGAGTTGAATTAGTTTGAATCCCTAAACAAGAAAAATATCAAGCCCACTCATTTATGATTCATATTTTTCTGCCTTTAAACTAGGCTGGGTTGACAACGTTGACCCGAGATACTTAAGAACCGAATGCGAGGTTGGATAGATCTTTCCCTGTCTGTGTACATTCCGGATCAAGCCCCGTCCTTCGTTTTGGTCTACTGCTCGCCACATTTTAAGAACATAAAACATTTGTAGGTGAATTTACATCTTTTTGTAATTTCTTGAAAATTTTTTAATTTTAACACAAAATTCCACAGAGTGATTTTAATGTAAAATTAACAGTATGATAATATATTAATCAATTTCAATAGGATATAAAGAATTTATGAAGGTTTAGTAAAGAAAATGGTGGATAATGATGAGATTTTTGGATTAAAAAGATAGGCCATGAAATGATACCAACAACAAGCCATGGAGACGATAACCCAAGTGGCCAGCTGGTTTCCCATTACAGATAGTACTCTTATCAAGGTTTTCGGTTCGTACAAGGCGCCCCATGCACTACCTCAGTTCACCACTGATAAATTTCTCTTGCAAGAAGTGTATTACCAGATGACGAGTGGGTTTTCCAAGGTTTTCACCAAGGGCAAGAAAAAACCATGGCCGACTCTCCCATTTACTATAGGTGCCTACACGATCAGAGATTTTAGAGAAGTAGAAGTAGAGGCTGAGGAAACCAATGGTTTTCCTTTTTCACCCGTATCACACCAGACATATGATCCTGAAAGAATCATCCACGCACATTGCAAACGAGCCAAATTCAAATTAAATTTCCAACACATGGAGTGCCTAGCCAAAGATCGAGTCAATAACTAGTACAACAAGGATAGGGAGGCTGCTCCAGAAGAATCTACTGATCAAGAGGAACAAGATAATCAAACTTTAGAAGAAAGGATCCACATGCTAGGAGGATCCTCATCTTCCAAAGCCAATAAAACAAGGACTGATACAAGCAGTAGTATTCCTACACAGTAATGGGAGCGAAGAGAAAAATAAGCTAAGGCATAACGAGAAGCCGAGGAGAAGGCAAAATTAGAAGAACTCAAAAGGACCCAAGATGCCCTAGAACAATAGAAAGAAGAGGACAAGCGAAACAAAAAACTAAGGGAAGAGCAGAAAAAGAAGCAGGTAGAAGAAGCCCGCAGGAAAAAATAGGAAGAGGAACAGAAGAGGAAAGAAGAGGAAGAGCAGAAAGAGGCTAAGCGAAAGCTAAAGGAAGAGCAGGACAAGAAAGAAGATGAGCACCAATTAAAAGAAAAATAGGATAAAGCAGAAGTTGAATGCCAGTTAAAAGAAAATAAGGATGAAATGGAAGTTGAGCAAAGGAGGAAGGAGGAAGAAAGTCAGAAATCAAAGGAAGATTCCACCAAGGAAGAAGAAAGCAGCAAGAAACCTCCTCCAGAAATAGGGAAACAGACAGTGCTACCACACATCGAGGTGCCTTAGACAGCCCCAATGAACAATGTGTGTTTTACTCTTTCAAAACTTGGCACCATCAAGGAACAAGAAGATGATATCTTGGACTTGACAAGGCTAACCTATGACCAGTTCATGCAGAAGATCAGGCAAGAAAAGTGAAGATGTCTAACAGGGAACCCTAGCACACCTCTCGCAGCCACAATGAACAAGGATATAGTCTTGGATACCAGGACCAATCCAATTATGATTGCATCAGTTGGTACCACCTTTGTAGTGGTCACAGAGGAAAATGTTAGCAGAATGAGCAGAGAGATTCTCTTTTTACAAAAAAGGCTGCAAACTTCTGAGCAGAGAGCAGCTAAGGCTGAACATGAGAAGAAGGGACTAGAAGAAGAAGTATAGAGGCTACAGTTCGTAAGCACCCAAGCCAATGACTTGCCACTCACCATTCAAAGGGAGTTAGGCACTTTAGAAGCCACTATGAAACAGGTATATGAAGAGATGTTCGCAATAAAACAGAAAATCGCGCCATTACTGAAAGCACAAGCAGAAACTAAACAGAGGAATGCACAGCTTAAGGAGGCCTCTACTACTTTGGATAATATGTTGGAATGGTTAAGCATATACCCACAGAATCCTGGCACTCTGCCTAAGAAGGACTGGGTCTGCACACAGAATGATAAGGTTCAGATTCGAATGAAGATACAATCCAAAGACAAGCTGGTCAAGGATCTGAAAAAGGTAATGTCTTCATATGCGCATCTGATCAGTGGGATTGACTCAATGAAAAAAACTCAACACATCCCTTCTATGGGTACGTTGGAAACTGAGAAAACAAGAGAAGAAGTTTCTTAGGACATTCAAACATTCCTGCAACCCATGAGACAAGTAGCTGCCTCTCTGGATCTCCCAGTCTCATAGGAAAATCTCATACAGTTCATCGTCACTCCAGTCTGAATCTACACCAAACAGGCTTTTTTTATCAAAATAAATCGTAGTCAAAAGGCGCACCTTGATCCCGGATGCTCTTGAATGCTTCCATAGACTAAAATAAGATACTCCCCAGGCAACTCTGGTTGCTGCAGATTACCTAGCATGGCAAAAGTACCTTAAATATCAGCTACAAGTAGACACATCGGACCTCACAATCGCATAGTTGCTTCCCTGACCAAGGAAAAGGCACAAGTCACAGGTTGCAACAGGAGGGAAGTCACTGGTCGCAGTAGACAAAGTGTCGCAGGTCGCATCAGGATCTTGGGGTCGCAAGTCGCAAATGTCCCTCAAGTCGTAGAGTATGTCAACAGTCGGGAATGTGAAAAGTCAGGGACACCCAAGGGTCGATTTTGTTCTATAAGTACTCCCTCCGGAGAATTTTAAAGGATCTTTTCATGGGACTCCAAAGGAGCAAAGAGACTTGTATAGCATTGAATACACCTTTCTGAGAATGAATACAAACAAATGTTTTGATTCCACTCTTGGATCTGATGATGAATAATGTGTTAACACCATGAGTATTTTTATCTCATGTATCTAATATCTTTTTATGATTAACTGATCTACATGTTCTGCTTATATAATTTATACGTTTCAGCTCACTTAATGTGTTAATTATATTAGGTTATTTAATTAGGAAATGTTGACAACTTCGTTATTAAAATTTATCTTATCTTTGAGAACGCTTAAGGAAGTGAAGGGTGTTTTGACCATAAAGAACTATTTCTTCTGTGATTTGAACAAATTCTACAAGCATGACCCTAATGATGTGCTGCTAACAATATTTCCTTTGGCTACATGCTTAACTCGTCTTGCTATTTGTAGTGTTGTATGTTAATTGAGACTCATCAACCATTTGTCTTGTATTATTCAGATAATCATGTGTTCATAGGTCCAGAGGGTTCATTTTTGTCCAAGAAAAGGAATATTCAGCAGTAGCCGGACCCACACCCCAGATGAGATCCCTATCACAAATGGTTTAGAGTCTAATCGAGACATTTTACCGAGGAGATCCCTTAATGTTGGCCAGACATTTCTTCCCATCAACAATCGGGTAGAATTCAAGGAACAACCACACACCATTTTCATTGTTGTTTGCACCTTTTATGGATTTGGTTGCACCAGAATGGAAAAGGAGTCTTCCCATAAAAATTCCACATCATACAAACCACTTCAAAATTTTAGGCTTAATGTTTTTATTTTCATTATGTCATAACACTCTGTTAAAGTTTTAGATAAGCCTCAACTCTTGCACGAGGTTCTAATGAATTTTGCAATAGATTTGCCTTTTTCTGTGGAAGATGGCAATATCATATTTTGTGTATATATGCCAAAATGATATGAAGTCAGGGTTGGTTTGTGGTTGTTGAATTTTGACTTATATGAACTGTAATATTTTTTGTCAATGAAATGGAATAATACTACTGAGGACTTATTACCAATTTGTTGTGTGTATTGTTTACTTTATTTGTGTTTCCATATCTCCTTTCTTCCAGTTCCAGTTTGAAAATAATCATATTGCTATGTGTTTTTATTAGTCTCTTAATCATGTTATGTGTTTTATCAGTTTTTTTGAGTCTCACACAGTGAGAATTCCTGATAAAATATATGTTATAATAGTGGAAGAGCATCACTCATGATAGTTATTCTTCATGATATTTCAGTGAGAATCTTGTCAGACTGGAAATAGCTTTTTCTCAATGGAATATTGTCAAATTGCTACTTTTGTCAATTTCTACTAAATCAATAGATTTATGTTTTATAGACCTATTGATTCTCCTCTCATATTTCAATTTCCTCTCATCATAGACTACAAACTTTCATCTTACTACCACACCAAGTTACAATACCCTCTTTAGTAAAACTGTGGATTAGTTCGAAATCTCTCTTTAGTGAATCAAAGTTTATACCATCCTCCAATCCCATAAAACAAAACATTAAAATTTCCTTAGAGTTTAAGATGTGTTTGGTTAGGCACTTGCTTCAGTCCAAGTGTTGATTCTAGCACCAACATATTTTGGTGTGTCTGCTGGGAGACGAAGGCCTTGTAATGAAGTATTCTCATGAGTCTAATGTTATGAATTGTTGATAATTAGTTCTTAATGGTGATCAAGATTTGGTGACCTGAAGAAGACTGCAATTTTTTTCACTTGGCGACTCCATGAAGAGGAAAATGAGTTTCAAGACCTCCTTCTACAAGGAGGAATCAAATATTTCCAACTGTTACTCCAGTTGATGACCTAGAGAAAATCATCAAAGATGCTAAAGGAAAACAAAGATCAGTTGAAGCCACATCTCAGTCAGTGAAGAAGGTACACAAAAAGTACGTTCCAAAGCAAAAGGTACCTCTATCTACTTTAGAATATAAAGAGGTTTTAGTTTCAAAAAATTCTGCTGAAAAATCTCAAGTTGAAGCTACTCCTCTAAAAAATAAAGTGGATGTTGTTAACCTAGGCTTAGGTGAAGGTTTTTCTTACTCATCACCTAGTAAATCTGAAATAAGTATTGTTCTAGTTAAATAAGGAGAAATTGAATTTCTAAGTTTAAAATAGAAGTCAGAAGCATTTCTGTTGATTGAAGCGGAATTAGAACAAGTATTGGCTATTGCACCATTTCTTGATAGGTATATTTTGACTGAAGAAGATTTCAAGACTATTTTAAATTTCCTTCAAACTCATCCTGAATACCAGTCTCTTGTCACCCCTCAACAAGAATATTTTCCTTTCTCTTCAAATCTAGTTGTTGGGTAATCTTCCTCTCATCCACTTGAAGAGAGTGTACCCAAAAGTATTACCTTTAACTTATCTGATTTCCTTGCTCAGTAAATAAAGCTAAATTAACTCAATCCCCTTAAGAGACAAATTTATATTCTGATTCTTCTACTCAAGGAGAATTCAAGACATCCTATGTTCATCTTTTTTAAAACCCACTCTTCTCAGTTCCAAAGCCTGAAAAATCAGCTCAAGACCCCCAATTTTTTGCTATCATAAATGAGAATCAAAATTCACCAATTGTAATTCCTATTTCTCAAAAAGCTACTTCAATTATACATTAGAAAAATATGGCTTAGCCTACCCTTACAAGGATGCAATATATAGTGGCTACGAAATATGCACCACTTGCTCTCCCTCAACACATGCATGCACTTCCCCAAGGAGATTACTTGAAATATCTTCCAAAATACATTGGGAGGGAGAAGGATTTTCTACTGAGGAACATTTAGTGGGTTTCTATAGTTATGCTGACAATCATAATATTGAACATGAAGATGTCTGGTCAAGAATCTTTGTTCAGAGCTTGTATGGTGAAGGTCGAAAATGGTTTAGAAGTTTGGCTCCAATTTCGGTTACAGGAATTTATGAATTAGAGGAGATACTTGTGAAGCATTGGGGTGATAGGAAAGACTATGTTTATTATCTTACAGAATTTGGAACTCTGAAGAAAAAGGCAGATGATTCTTTAGTTGATTTTACTAAGAGGTTTAATAAGATTTATCAGAAAATTCCTTAGGAGATTAAACCCAGTGAAACCACATCTATGATAAATTTTTCAAATGCTTTAGATTCTGAGTTTTCCTTATGGTTGAGGGCTGAAAAAGCACTGACACTGACAACTATGCAAGAGGCTGCAATTGGAGTGTAGTCTAATCTCATGGCTTCTGATAAATTAAAAATGGAGGAAGAAAAGGCAGCAAAAGGTAAAAATAATATGAAAGAAGAAACCTTCTTCTTCTAAATCTCTTTTAGCAGAAGAAAATATTGATCAAATGTCCAATTTGATCAAGCAACTTGCCTCTAAGATGTCAAAATTAGAGGTAGAAAATAAACCAGTTGCTAGAGCCAATCAAAACGAAGCTAATAGAAATCACGCTCCCTTCAGGAGGCCTTTTCAGCCTCAAAAAATCCTACATCGCCCAAGGAGAAATGATGATGATAAAAATGTTTAGCCTCCTCTGAATAATTTTTCTCAAGAAGAACAACAAATAAATGAGGAAGAAAATGAAGAAATAAACCATGTGGGAGAAACTTCACAATCAACATGTTTGACATTGCAGGAATACGAAGATAGATCAAGGATTTGTTTGTAATCTAATGATATGAATGCTCAAATTTATGCACATAATGATAAAAAACAACAAGAAGTTCAAAATATAAACTACCCCTTTGAGGTCAAAAGGTCATGTTCAACAGCCTCAACAAAAATCAGATTCAGATAAATAAGCTGCTAAATAGAAGGCCAAGGTAAATGAGGTTCCTCCACCTCAAAATTCCGCCCCAATTGTTAAAATTACTGCAGAAAATAAGGAATTAGTTCCAATTTATTTCAGTTTCAAATCTGAATTGAATAACATCAAAATTCCAGTTCCACTCATGGAATGATTGAAAAATCCATCATATAAAGAGTCTTTTAAGAGTCTGCTGCAGCCTCATGTCACCCCTGATTAAGTCAACCTTGAGGATGAGCATCCCACCATTTATCTAGGTTGTCATGTACAAGACCAAAATGATGATAACTCACCTCCTTTGTACCTATCACTCAATATACATGAAACATTGCTGCATAATTATCTGTTAGATTCTGGAGCTTCCCACAATCTCATGCCAAAGAAAGTAACAGATGAATTGGGATTAGAGATCACCAAGCAATACCATGACCTTTACACCTTTGACTCCAAAAAATTCAAGTGTTTAGGAGTGATTCAGGATTTGGTTGTTTCCTTTACCTAGCTGCCTATGGAGAGCTTAGTGATGGACATTGTGGTTGTTGACATTCCTTCTAGATTTGGGATGTTACTTTCTAGATTTTGGTCTAAGAAATTGGGAGGTACCCTTCAGATGGACATGTCATATGCTACCATCCCAATATTTGGAGGGGAATTTAGAAGGTTGTATAGGGAAACTCAAATGGCCTACATCATTAGTGATCAACACAATTGTTACACCATTTTTTGGTCATCTAAC